>JACGAQ010003317.1:0-30550 GCA_014119065.1 Orius insidiosus | reverse complement strand
CGGGCAAGTCGTGAAGGAAAAGAAATATCATCAAAATGTTCACAAAGGTAAAGCTTTTTATTTTTTAAGCTTTAAATTTAATAACCTCAATGCGTTCAAATTGCTTAAAAATTTATTTTAAAAAAGGACAATTTGGAAAAAACCCAAATACCGCTATATCGGCTTAGCCATTCTTGAGATACTTGGATATTACTTTAAAAATCGGTCCATCTGTTCACGAGATATTAAATTTAATAACGTCAAAAGCGTTCAAATTGCTCAAGAATTTATTTAAAAAAAAAAGAGCCAATTTGGTACAAATCTGGTGAACATTGGACCAATACTGCTGCGGTAGCACATAGACAAATTTTAGACTGCTAATCACCGTCATTTTCTAAAATTTCGTGAAAAATATCTTTGTACTTTGAAGATAAGTACAAAAGGAAGATTCGGTGAAAATTTGGTGAAAATCGAAAGAAAATTACGGCCGTGAAGTTGAAAAACAGGTGACTCCTCGAGAGTTAATAGCTGTTGGTCCAGCTGCTCTGGAGCTTTAATTCATTTTTTTTCAATAATAATTTTTTTCTATTCTTTGTATGCTATTTAAGTGGTTGAAGTGATCAGTGAAATGAAAATTGTGTTTTTAGTGTTTGGTGGTCGCTGCTGTCGTGGCTGTTGCCAATGCTGGAGTGATTGGTTCACCTTTGATCGCGTCTGCCGGACTCGGATCCCCTCTCGGTTTGGGATTGGCTTCACCCATCGGTCTTGCTAAAGTTGCCGCACCTGTCGCTCTTGCTAAAACCGTAGTTGCCGAACCGATCGACCCCCATCCCCAGTACAAGTTTAGCTACTCGGTCCAAGACGGTCACACCGGAGACGCCAAAAGCCAGGAAGAGATCCGCGACGGCGATGTCGTGAAAGGAAGCTACTCTTTAGTCGAACCGATGGGTCTATCAGAACCGTCGACTACACCGCGGATTCGGTCAACGGTTTCAACGCCATCGTCAGCCGACAAGGTGGAGTCGTCAAAGCCGCCGTTGCTGCACCCGTCGTTACTAAAGTCGCTGCTCCGATCGGCTTGGCTTCGCACATCGGACTCGCTTCTCCAGTCGCCAGACTCGGTTTGGCTTCACCCATAGGACTCGCTTCACCAGTCGCCAGACTCGGACTAGCCTCCCCCGTCGGATTAGCCTCCCCCATTGGACTCTCCTCTATCGGCTTGGGCTCCACGCTCATCCACCACTAAGTCATAACTTAATTTGTAAATAGACAATTTGTATATTCTTTTATATTCACACCAGCAATAAAATAAATATAAAAGCAACTTTGAATTCTCAATCAATACTGTCCACCGCTGTATGCTGCTAAGCTAATCATAAAAGCTACCTTCCACCACGGCGCATATTTGATAACGTGAGGAGCGACAATGCTGTATCCTCTTTTTGGATCCAATTGTCAGAATTTTGACTTTTATTATCATTTGCATCATATGATGAAAACCAAGTTAATACAGTTTATTAAAAGTTATGTAGATTACAAACATTATGGGAGGTAGATTTGTCCCGAAAGTTTTGTAGGATTTGGACATTATAAGGTAAGAAGGAGACTATTTCTTTTGACTGTATAAGTTGGAAATGAACCGTTGTGCCATTAGCTTTGCAGCTATGGTCATGACGGATAAGAACACCTTCCACTGTGTCACCACAAATTAGCGGAGCGCCGTCATCTCCTTTGCAGAATTTGGAGTCGAAAGCCGTGGAAAAGCAGATGTAATCATATGAACCTCGCTTGTGACAGTCTCGTTGTAGACGAGAAAGATTATTTTAACATCGGCGTCGCCGAGAAGCCGACGCTTGTACATTTCTTGCGAGGATAACGCTCTTCAAATGACCTCGACCTCAACCCCATGCTGTACCACCCGGAATATTTGTCTTCGACGATACCCGGCTCGAATCGAACCAAAGCAACGCCGAACTCCTCGGAAACTTATAACTCGTTATATTCATCGTCTGCGAATGATTTTGAACCGGAATCGTCGTCGAGCCGACCACTATTTTATAACGTTTTTCATCTTGAGGGACACAGTGGGCACAGGTGATGGCTTTCGTTGAGCTGTGCATCACTCCAAGACAGACGAGTTTCTCACCGTCTACTATCATTGCCAAATATTTAAACTGGCCGTCGTACGAAGAACCATCTCTGTACTTGCTCGAGTGCATCCTTCTTCTTTGCTTCTTGAACAAATTTTCTTTCCTGTCCGGAACAACGTGAAACCCATTGCAAATCAAACACAACAAATTTATCAATAAAATGGTGAACAAGTCCATTATTTTAAATGATACATCAGCTGTTCGTTTTTTCCCCCGCATAGAAGCTATTGCAATTCTGCAACCTATAGCTGCATTCTGCAACCTATAGCTGCATTCTGCAACCTATAGCTGCATTCTGCAACCTATAGCTGCATTCTGAGCCATTGATGTGCCCATAGTAAATGATTTGTATGGAATCTCGCTGGTAAAAGAAAGGACCTACTCTTTTTTTATAAACGTCCTTGCGTTAACTACTAGAGAGTTCATCACGTACGAAGACTTCCGTGTCTGGAATTTGAATGTGAATGTGTCCTTGGCTATTACGAAAAGAAAAACAAAGTTTTTATGAAGAAAGTTTTATTAATGGTATAAATGATGGGCATATCCTAAAGGAGAAGCGTGTGCGATGGGTGCGGAGTATGCGACAGGCGATACTCTAGCAGCGACCACAGGAGCAGCGACTACAGCAGGTTCTTTATGGACGACGGCGTTGAAACCGTTGATCGGATCTGCGGTGTAGTCGACGATCCTTCTGGTACCGTCGGCTTCGATCAAGGAGTAGCTACCTTGACGACGTCTCCGTCACGGGTTTCGTGTTGGCTCTTCGAGTCTCCGGTCAAAGCGTCCTGGACTCCGTACGAATAGCTGTACTGCGGATGAGGGTCGTATTCGTCGACTTTCGCTGCGTAGACTGGTCCTCCGTATGCCACCGGTGCGACTTGAGCATAGGGTGATCCGAGGCCTGAATAGGCCAACGGAGAAATCACTCCTGCACTCGCCACAGCAACCAAACCGGCAAATAGAGCTACCTAAAAAAACCGAAAATTTCAACAATATGGCAAAAACAAATGGCTTTTATGATAGGCCTGAAAGAAGCAAAATTTTGGGGCTTTTGGCAGATTGGCTGTAATATTTACCTTGAAAGACATGACTGCTTGTATGCTTCCCGTGAAACTTGCCTTTTCAATGTCAAGACTCCTTTTTATATTCTCTCCCGCTTCTTTATGCCAAACGCGCCCTCCCCTTCTCTTCAAAACACCCTCACACGTACAAATTAGATTTTTTTATTCTTTTTGTTCCTCCTTTTCCTCAAGATTGAAAGCGTGAGAAGTAATTGACGTTTAGAATTTACACTTTTAAATGTCAAGATTAAATATACGCACGCATATGCGATTTGATAGAAAAAAATTTCAAGTACGATCGTTAGAAACACATTTTTACGCTGAAAACACTTTTTCCGGCATATCGCTGAAGGCAACTGCGCAGTACCTGTGCCATTAATCCCGGACCATTCAAGTTTTGGGAAAATTAGTTTTCCCGGTGGCATACGGAGGACCAGTCTACGCAGCGAAAGTCGACGAATACGACCCTCATCCGCAGTACAGCTATTCGTACGGAGTTCACGCTTTGACCGGAGACTCCAAGAGCAACACGAAACCGTAACGGAGATGTCGTACAAGGTACTCCTTGATCGAAGCCGACGGTACCAGAAGGATCGTCGATACACCGCAGTCAACGAAAGAACCTGCTGTAGTCGCTGTTCCTGTGGTCGCTGCTAGAGTATCGCCTGTCGCATACTCCGCCCCATCGCACACGCTTCTCCTTTAGGATATGCCATCATTAATAAAACTTTCTTCATAAAAACGCCCAAAATTTTCATTCTAGTTGACCATATTTAGGGGTAAAAAGTGGCAGCGATCTAATCCGGGATTCAGCGCAAAAGTTTTCTCAGTTTTTCTCAAATATCTCTAAAACTATTGAGTTTAGAGCAAAACTTATAAGTACAAAAATAAATTAAATTAAATATCCAACAAAACGTATCTTATACAAATCTTGATAAAAAGATCGATTTCGGAGTTACGGACCATCAAAGCTTATGTTGCAAAATCAAATATCTCGAAAACTACTGGTCCTGGCAAAATATTAGGTGTACAAAATGAAACTCAGCCACAGGGTAACTTTGAATTTTGTAGATTTTAGCCGAGTTTCATTTTGTACACCTAATAGTTCATTTTTCAAAATTTTGACATTTTAGGCGTTAAAGTCCACCAAAAGTTGACCTTCTCCATGTAAGAAGGTTATTGAAGTATAACCATTAAGAAGGTTAATTTTTAAAGGCTTGTAAATCGTAAACCGTTATAGATATTGAAAAAATGCACTAAATAAAATCAGTTGGAATTTAATTTCTTTAATTTTTATTCTATTCATTTTTCTCTAGGACGCACTGTTTTCAATAAATTTATTTAAAAAAATTATTTTCCGAAAATGGTGCATCCAGAAAAAAAATAATTAAGTACAAATTTATAGAGAATTAAATTTCCTACAATTTTTTATTAGGTGTACAAAATGAAACTCAGCCACAGGGAAGTTTGAATTTCGTAGATTTTAGCCGAGTTTATTTTGTACAGGTAGTAGTTAATTTTTCAAAATTTTGAACATTTTAGGCGTTAAAGTCCATCAAAAATTGACCTTCTCCGTGTAGAAGGTTATTGAAGGATAACCATTAAGAAGGTTAATTTTTAAAGGCTTGTAATCGTAAACCGTTACAGATATTGAAAAAAAACTAAATAAAATCTGTGGAAATTAATTCTCTTAATTTTTATTTATTCATTTTTTCTCTAGGACGCACGTTTTCATTTATTTAAAAAAATTATTTTCCGAAAATGGTGCATCCTAGAAAAAAATAATAAGTACAAATTTATAGAGAATTAAATTTCCTACAATTTTTATTTATTAGGTGTACAAATGAAACTCAGCCACAGGGTAAATTTGAATTTTGTACATTTTAGCCGAGTTTCATTTTGTACACCTAATAAAAGTGATGCAAGGGAAAAACTTTTGTGTCCACTCTTTCAGGACAAAAGTAATTTTCACATTTTGGTCCCCTAAAAAGGATATACTCTCCTCAACAGAAGTTATTGTGATACCCGGGGACTTTCGGCCTCAACATCAATTTTTTTTCTTCTTTTTTAAACCATTGTTGCGGTCATAGCTACTACCCTTGAAAAGTTTGCGGTTTTCTACATTCAACAAGACCATATAGGTTTATTTTATTATGAAGGTTCCATATCATTTAAGTACCTTTGCAGAAAAAAAAAATCCTATACCTATTATTATGAAGACGTGGTTGAAAAGAAAAGATTGTAAACTTCCGCCCAATTACCTTGAACGGAAGATAAGTTATGAATTGAACCAAACCGTGCCTGATTCGTCCTTCAGAATACGCGCGTCTACTCACATTTCGGCTATTTTTGATTACATTTTTAATTTATTTTTCGATTAAATTATCATTTGTTGAAATCTCGCTTAAAATTTTTAGATATAAATTTAAAAAGCATAATATAAATTACAAATACAAAAAAAAAAGGCTCCCTAAAAAATTTCCTACAAAAAGAATAATATTCATTTTTATCTAGCCTGCCGTTATTGAGATATTAACTTAAGTACTCTTTTTTCGATCATATCTTCTAAACGGTTAATCCTACACAAAACATTAATAAGAGCAAACTGAAAGGAAATTAAATTTCCTATATAAAAGACTTTATTCATTTTCATTCTCAGACCAGCCGTTATCGAGATATTAACTTAAGTACTCTTTTTTCGATCATATCTTCTAAACAATTAATCCTACACAAAAATTAATATAAGCAAACTGAAAGGAAATTAAATTTTCTACAAAAAGTACCTAATAAATTTTCATCCTCAGGCCGGCCGTTATCGAGATATTAACTTCAGTGATCTTTTTTCGATCATATCTTCTTAACGGTTAATCCTACACAAAAAATTAGTATGTAAGCAAACAGAAAGGAAATTAAATTTTCTACAAAAATTACTAAGTAAATTTTCATCCTCAGGCCGGCCGTTATCGAGATATTAAGGAAGATTCTGAGAAAAATTTGATTCTGACGAAAATTGCCGGACGGCCAGCCGGCACCACTGACAACTTCACGTGGAAAAATTTCGTTTGAGGCTTCCAACGAAAACTTTCTTAAAGAGAAGTAAAAAAATAGGAGGGGAAGTATAAAGGAGGGAAATATAACGGAGGGGGAAGTATAACGGAAGGGGAAGTTTTAGGGAGAGGAAGTATATGGGAGGGGAAGTATAACAAAGGGGGAAGTTTTTGTTATGTTTTTCGAAAAATTTTCCAATTTTTTCTGAAAAATTTTCCGGGTTTTCTTTTTAAATTTGCGCTTCTTTTTGGAAAATTTTTGAAGTTCTTTTTTTCGAAAATTAAGAAGTGTCAAGGTAGAAAATAATACATAATGGGATTTTTGTCTTCGACTTGAAATTTTGAGTAGATTACGAATCTGAAATAAAATTACTGTGGAGCTGGCCTCGACGGGAACTTCCTTAAAAACTGGGTAAATTTTGAAGATTTTTGTTCTGACTTGTTTGACCGAAACGCCTGGATTGAATGGGAAAGGCAAGCCGCAATGCATTCATGACCTTGGCTAATTGCTTAGGCAACCCGCATAACTTCCGAAACGGCCAGAACTTATTAAGGCTAAGGACGTAACGCCTTTGGAACATTCAGCCCAAAAAAAAAACTCATCTTTTCAGAAGAAATCTACGCATCAATCGACGGCAAAAGATCGCTTTTTGGGGAGAGCGTTTAGCTGGAAATCCAGTAAAATGGGAGTATTAGGTGAACAAAATGAAACTCGGCTAAAATCTACAAAATTCAAATTTACCCTGTGGCTGAGTTTCATTTTGTACACCTAATAAATAAAAATTGTAGGAAATTTATTCTCTATAATTATTTTACTTAATTATTTTTTTCTAGGATGCACCATTTTCAGAGAATAATTTTTTTTTAAATAAATTTATCTTGAAAACAGTGCGTCCTAGAGAAAAAATGAATAGAATAAAATTAAAGAGAATAAAATTTCCAACAGATTTTTTTGTGCATTTTTTCATATCTGTAACGGTTTACGATTTACAAGCCTTTAAAAATTAACCTTCTTAATGGTTATACTTCAATAACCTTCTTACACGGAGAAGGTCAACTTTTGATGGACTTTAACGCCTAAAATCTTCAAAATTTTGAAAAAATGAACTAATAGGTGTACAAAATGAAACTCGGAAATCTTCAAAAAAAAGGCTGAGTTTCATATGTACCAAATATGTGGCCTACAAAGTCTGGAAATCCTGTAATATGGAAATTTCTTGGCGAAAAAGTGCCGTAAAATGGATGTTTTACGGCAGAAGAACGACTAAAACGCCCAAACTCCGTTAATAAGCACAAAAAATGCGATGAGTTCTGTCGAAATAGTGTTCTGTCTAAAAAACGAGAAAAACTACTGAAAACCTTTTATTTTTTATTACAAAAACGCTGAAACTTACAGTAAAACAAGAGATTCTTGGGCCAATTGCTCAAAACTCGGAAAGATAAATTGAGCTAGAACGAAAAGCCATTAAGCCAAAAATAATCTTGGCCTACAGGGATACCAACCTACTAGCTAAATCTACTAGCCGAATCTTTCAAAAGGATTACGACGAAACTATTCATCGGATTTTCTTATATAATATATTTTGGAAAGAGCTCGTCAAACCCTACAAAATGGCTGACGGTTTTTTTGAAAAAATGTTTTAGTCGAAAAATAAAATTTCTATTTTCCAAAGGAAAACTTTTTCGGAAGAACTGCTCCGAAGACCGTATAGGCATTTCTAAAATAAGGAGAACGAGCTTTTGTAAAAAATTTTCCGACGATTTTTAGTGCTCAAATATAGGAAAGTAATTTTAGGGGCGAAAGTGCTGCGATCTCTTGTTTTTGAAACAAAATGCTCGGGCGGTATGATGGGCCTTAAGGAAGATCCCTAATACGCATCTAAAAATAGATTATGCCATTTTAGTCTTTTTTTTTTTTTCGGAAGTTGAGGTTTGAAGAAAAAGAAGAAAGAAAAACCGGTTATTGGCCGTTTTCAGGTGACATAAGAGGACTTTCGCTCTTTTGACCTAGAACCAGAGCCGAAGCAAGGTCGTCCATAACTGCCGCGCCTTTTTTTTTGTAGGCCAATGTCCCTCGGCAATTTACAAGATGAAATTTTTTTTTCTTTTATTAAAAATGTTTAACGAAAATCCATAAAACACGCGTTTACGCGGATTTCAACAAGCTGGAAGCACGATATTGCATTGATTATCCACTCGGGTGACTCCACTAACCTTTACCGACGGCCTGGAGAAATTCTATACGAGAGTAATCGCAAAGCGACAAATCAAAATATATTACGATCATAAAAAGGTCATTCATTATCATTCCGTTGAATCCTGGATTCAAAAAATTATGTAAGAGAAATCGTGAATTAAGTATAATACGGTTACTACGTTTATTGTAATTTTTTTCAAGTATTACCCAAGTTGGGCAACCCTTCCTCACTTTTCAAACTATTTTATAAGAATTGGGTCGATTTGGCGGTCAGAATACTCTCAGGGAAATATTAGTGGTTATTTAGCTCAAGATCTAGCTGCTGTTTAGTGAAGCTGATGATCTGAACGCTGTGTGACTGACGAACTAACACAGTTTAGCTGACGATTCCACCTCCGTTAGGTTAATGGACGATTAGCGATTAGCGATTAGTGGTTCTTTAGCTCAAGATCTAGCGGCTGTTTTGTGAAGCTGATGATCTGACCGCTGTGTGACTGACGATCTAACCGCAGTTTAGCTGACGATTCCACCTCGTTAAGTTAATGGACGATTTGCGATTAGCGATTTTAGTGGTTCTTTAGCTCAAGATCTAGCGGCTGTTTGGTGAAGCTGATGATCTGACCGCTGTGTGACTGACGATCTAACCACAGTTTAGCTGAAGATTCCACCTCTGTTAAGTTAATGTACGATAGCGATTAGCGATTTTAGTGGTTCTTTAGCTCAAGATCTAGCTGCTGTTTAGTGAAGCTGATGATCTGACCGCTGTGTGACTGACGATTAACCTCAGTTTAGCTGAAGATTCCACCTCTGTTAAGTTAATGGACGATTAGCGATTTTAGTGGTTCTTTAGCTCAAGATCTAGCGGCTGTTTAGTGAATCTGATGATCTGACCGCTGTGTGACTGACGATCTAACCACAGTTTAGCTGACGATCTAACGACAGTTTAGCTGACGATCCCACCTCTGTTTTGATAATGGACGATTAGCTGACGATCCCTCCTCTGTTTAGTTAATAGAAAATCCATTGTTAAGAAGGTGATCTATCCGCGCTTAGCTTAGCTGACGATCTAACCACAGTTTAGCTGACGATTCCACCTCTGTTAGTTAATCGGCGATCCACTGTTAAAATGATGATCTATCCGCAGTTCAGCTGACGATCTGGTAACTGCTTAGCTGACGATCCCTCCTCTGTTTAGTGAATAGAAAATCCATTGTTAGAAGGTGATCTATCCGCAGCTTAGCTGACGATCTAACCACAGTTTAGCTGACGATTCACCTCTGTTTAGTTAATCGGCGATCCACTGTTAAGGTGATGATCTATCCGCAGTTCAGCTTACGATCTGGAAACTGCTCTGCTGACGATCCACCTCTGTTTAGCTGATGAACTAGTGACTGTTTCGCAGAAGATCTAATCACTGATTAGCATACTATCGAACCAGTGTATAGCTGACGATTTGATTGGTCATTAAGCTTTCTTTTAAACCAATCACACAATTTCTTTATGAAAAAATTTTTTCTCAGCATAAGAAAAACAAGTTTCCCAAGTGCCTGGTAATTTTACCTTTTCCTAACATAAAACATAAAATAATTACTAATTTTACGTTTCCTGCGTTTAAATTCGCGTAATTTGAGAACAAAAAAATTTAATATAATATTTTAAGATAAGTCTGTCCCAAAAAACAGAGAATGTGGCTACGGCGAGTGGTTTTTTTAATGAAAAACTTTTTTTAGATTTTTTTTAATTTAATAAATAATTTATAAATTAGGGATGACGTAAGCGTGCGTGGCAGCGACTTTAGCGACGACCGGAGCGTGAGCGGCGTAAGCCAAGGGAGCGGCGTGAGCAGCGTAGGCGACGGGAGCAGCGACTTTAGCGACGACGGGGGCAGCGACGGCGGCTTTGACAACGGCACCTTCTTTGTGGACGACGGCGTTGAATCCGTTGACTGGGTCGGCGGTGTAGTCGACGATTCTGCGGGTACCGTCGGGTTCGACGAGGGAGTAGCTTCCTTGGACGACGTCACCGTCACGGGTTTCGTGTTGGCTCTTGGAGTCTCCGGTCAAAGCGTCTTGGATGTCGTAAGCGTAGCTGTATTGGGGATGGGGGTCGTATTCGTCAGCGACGACGGTTTTAGCGATGGCGGGAACGACGGCTTTGGCGACCGGGGCGGCGTAGGCGAGGGGAGCGGCGTGAGCAATCGGGGCGGAGTAAGCGAGGGGAGCGTGTGCGTAACGGGCGTATCCGCCGTATCCGAGAGGAGCACCAGGAGCGACGACGGCCGGAGCGCCGATAACTCCTCCCCTAGCGACAGCGACGAAAGCAGCGAAAACGATGAACTACAAAAACAATTTTTTTACTTAAAACTTAAAATCACAAAAACATTTTCAAAATTTGATTCATCCGCACAGAATTTTAAATTTTAGAATTTCATAAAAATGGAATAAACAATCGAAAGACCTACCTTGAAAGCCATGTTAGTGTGGATTAATCCTTTTTCACTCTGTCTGTTCGGACGAGGGGTGGCACCTTTTAAAGAAATTCCCCGCCACTTCTTGAGCAAGGTGCACCCCACCCGAGATCTTTCTCCAAAATCACCCACCCAAAAAAGTAAATAAAAATAAACAAAATTAAGTCATTTTATCAACAAGGCATAATATTTTTGGCAAAAAAAAAAAAAATCACCAAAAATTTTAAAATTATAAGTATCTATTTCATAAAAAAAATTACTTCCTCAAAGAGGATTTATTGTGATACCCTTATCAGGTCTTTTGAAAAATTGAGAAAAATTCATTACCAAGTGATCTTTCCCGATCATGAGGTTGTCGTGGTGCCGGACATCGGTCCTTCGTAAATTTTTTCCGTCATTATCCGGTTTTCATCAAATTCATAATGTTTTTGGGTAGTCCTCTTGGTGGTAAAAAAAAATTATTGATTTTTAATCATATTGTAATTTAGACTCCTCAAATTCATATTTGGTACTAGTATGTTAAAAAATGTACAAAATGAAACTCAGCCAAAATTTGAATTTTGTAGATTTTAGCCGAGTTTCGTACCCTAGTAGTTCATTTTTTCAAATTTTGAACATTTTAGGCGTTAAAGTCCATCAAAAGTTGACCTTCTCCGTGTAAGAAGGTTATTGAAGTATAACCATTAAGAAGGTTAATTTTTAAAGGCTTGTAAATCGTAAACCGTTACAGATATTGAAAAAATGCACTAAATAAAATCTGTTGGAAATTCAATTCTCTTAATTTTTATTCTATTCATTTTTTCTCTAGGACGCACTGTTTTCAAGATAAATTTATTTAAAAAAAAATTATTTTCCGAAAATGGTGCATCCTAGAAAAAAAAATTAAGTACAAATTTATAGAGAATTAAATTTCCTACAATTTTATTTATTAGGTGTACAAAATGAAACTCAGCCACAGGGTAAATTTGAATTTTGTAGATTTTAGCCGAGTTTCATTTTGTACACCTAATAATTCTATTTTTGTGGATTATCCTAGTAGCTTGATTTCTTCTTGCTGTTCTTTTTAAAGGATGGATAGTAAATGATTTTGGGCTCCCTGCCCCCCTCTTGTAAGCTTCTTCAGGAGCCAGAGTCCTTCATCACTAGCCCACAAAGGTCTTGGTATAACCAAAATATTTAGATTTGAAATCTACCTAAAAGTAAAAACAGCGTCATAACTCCAATTATATTGTTTTCAGGACAATTTTTTGATTAAATCTTCTGAAAATACAATCCCTGAAAAATTTTTAGGCAAAAAATTAAAAGATAAAAAAATAAGTTTTCTAGGTTTTCTATTTTGTGGACACGTCATTATAATTTCGTATCCTTGAGACTAATAGAAATTGATAATGAAAGAAATTTTTTGAAAATGAAAATATTTGGGTCAGACAATCGGAATGGGGCGACCTTGGGCGAACTTCCGCCAATCGAGGACTTTGGAAAGAAACCCCCAGACCGCCCTAATAACCAGCATGACCAACGTAAAAATTTACATCACAAAAATTTAAATATTTTAGCTCTATAACTATAGAATTTAAAGAAATGTAGAAAGGAACGCTTTAAAGAGATTGATTGGAACGTCAAATGAATTGAAGAACGTCAAAAGAGATTGATAAGAACTTCAAAAGAGATTGATAAGAATTCAAAAGAGATTGATAAGAACTAAAAAGAGATTGACAAGAACTTCAAAAGAGATTGATAAGAACTTCAAAAGAGATTGATAAGAACTTCAAAAGAGATTGATAAGAACGTCAAAAGAGATTGATAAGAACTTCAAAAGAGATTGACAAGAACTTCAAAAGAGATTGATAAGAACTTCAAAAGAGATTGACAAGAACTTCAAAAGAGATTGACAAAACTTCAAAAGAGATTGATAAGAACTTCAAAAGAGATTGATAAAACTCAAAGAGATTGATAAAACTCAAAAGAGATTGATAAGAACGTCAAAAGAGATTGATAAGACAAAAGAGATGACAAGAACTTCAAAAGAGATTGATAAGAACGTCAAAAGAGATTGATAAGAACGTCAAAAGAGATTAATAAGAATCAAAAGAGATTGACAAAAACTTCAAAAGAGATTGATAAGAACTTCAAAAGAGATTGATAAAACGTCAAAAGAGATTGATAAAACGTCAAAAGAGATTGATAAGAACGTCAAAAGAGATTGACAAGAACTTCAAAAGAGATTGACAAGAACTTCAAAAAGATTGACAAGAACTTCAAAAGAGATTGACAAGAACTTCAAAGAGATTGACAAGAACTTCAAAAGAGATTGATAAAAACGTCAAAAGAGATTGAAGAACGTCAAAAGAGATTGACAAGAACTTCAAAAGAGATTGATAAGAACGTCAAAAGAGATTGATAAGAACTTCAAAAGAGATTGATAAGAACGTCAAAAGAGATTGATAAGAACTTCAAAGAGATTGACAAGAACTTCAAAAGAGGTTGATAAGAACGTCAAAAAGATTGACTAGAATATTTAAAGAAATCGTATGAACGTTTCAAAAGATATGTAGATAAAGCGCAACCTGGCAAGAAAGCTTTTCTTCACACTTTTCCAGCCATAACTCTAAAAATTGGCCCACTTTTGCAGCCATAACTTTAAAAATATTCATCCTAGAGATTGGAAATTTTCGACATTTTAGCTAAGTAACAAGGAAAGATAGAGGCCAGTCTCAAGGAGCCTCTAAGGCTTCGTGATTCGGGTGATTAGAAGATCAAGAAATTTCTTTTTTCTTTTGTCAATCCTAGAAGGGCCCATTGAAAATGGCAAGAAACGGGCAAGCGGTTTTGGTAGTTTGCTTAGGGCCTAAAAAGTTATCTTCAAAAATAAATGGGTCAGTCAAGTACTTGCACTTTTTCCCCTGCTAATGTTGCGGTATAAAAGCTTAATTTTTCCATTTTTTCTTTCAGAAATCGGCGATTTGAAGTTCGCTGTAAGTGAAACTTGTGTTTGAAGGAGTACTTGCCTTTGAAGTTCAAAAAGAGGGTTCGTTAAACGTTTGATGTTGAGTTAGTAGAAGGAATTCGGGCAAGGAGGGGCCTAACCCCACTCGGGTTACGTTGTGCAACTTGAGAGCGACGTATATAAAGGCACAGCATCACTAACTTTGTATTCATACTTTAGAATCCACTAAACATGTACAGGGTAGGTAAAGAAATAAGATGGAGGAGGAAGAAATTTAAAAATTTTGTTTTAGCTTTTCGTCTTGGCTGCGATCGTCGCTGTCGCTAGGGCAGGAGTTATCGGCGCTCCGGCCGTCGTCGCTCCTGGTGCTCCTCTCGGATACGGCGGATACGCCCGTTACGCACACGCTCCCCTTGCTTACTCCGCCCCGATCGCTCACGCCGCTCCCCTCGCCTACGCCGCCCCGGTCGCCAAAGCCGTCGTTCCCGCCATCGCTAAAACCGTCGTCGCTGACGAATACGACCCCCATCCCCAATACAGCTACGCTTACGACATCCAAGACGCTTTGACCGGAGACTCCAAGAGCCAACACGAAACCCGTGACGGTGACGTCGTCCAAGGAAGCTACTCCCTCGTCGAACCCGACGGCTCCACCAGAACTGTCGAATACACCGCCGACCCCGTCAACGGATTCAACGCCGTCGTCCACAAAGGTGCCGCCGTCGCTAAAGTCGCCACCGTCGCTAAAGTCGCCGCCGCCCCCGTCGCCTACGCCGCTCACGCCCCGGTCGCTTACGCCGCCCACGCCCCGGTCGCCTACGCCGCTCACGGTTACGCCGCCCCTGCCCTCGCCTACCACCACTAAGTTCCCATAATTTTAATTTGTAAATATTTATTTATAATATAAAATTATTTAAAAAAACCTACTCTCTCATTTTTTAACCTCTACAATCTCATAAAATTCTAAAAAACCTAATAATTTTAATTTAAAGTTGAAACAACTTCAATCGGAGTTTAATAGCGGAAGAAATGGTTGAACTTCTTTTCCCTTTCGATTTCACTTTCGTTTTCTCGCAGGTGGGTCAGTGGGAAGTTTTCTAGGTCAAGGTGAGCCACTTCACGATTTAAACGATTTTTCCTGCCTCATAAATGCATATCATTAGGGTTATTAAACCCCTTTTTAGGTAGATTTCTTTTCTTCAAAAATCTACCTATTGTAATGTACCAAGTAGTCGCAGATTCAAAAAATTTCTATACGTTTTCGTTTCATACTCCTGGACCCCAAAACCATCCTCAGTTGAAAAGTTATATATATATATATATATATATTAGCACGATAACTGGAGCAATTTTAATGTGAGGGTGACGATATCCGGTATTTAGAGCTTTTATCTCAATAGCTCGGACGAGTTCGTTAATGGCTGAAATCGGACCAGCGATTCACCTACTTCACTTAGGGCTTAAAAGACAAAATTGGCATTTTCTATTGAAATCCTAGTCCTTTGCAAAAAAAAACTTTAAGACCTCTGCGAGGGCGTGTAAAAAATTAATTAAAGCAGGTTTGGACGAGCCAGGCGCAAAATATTGAACTAGCTAAACTTTAAAAAAAATTTGAATTTATACCGGGAATTATTAAATATTTTATTAATAAAATTATCAGATGTTTTTCTAGGGGCTCAGTGGCGCAATTTTTCTTATATCATCATTTTTATAACATAATTATATATTTTGTGTTTATACATATTAATTGTAATCATGAAAAGAAATCTACCTTTTAGTCCCTGCTACCGCAGGGTCATTATTTTAACATAAATTACTCTTCACCAGTTTTATTACCTTTTATTGCCAAAATTTTTAAGCTGGAGTCGCCTTTTACGCCAAAAATCCCCTGAAATCATTCAGTAGTTCGGCTCATGATTGCTTTTTTTCCAAAAGTATCGATGAATCATATTATTCGACCAAGTCGCTCATAACCGTCGACTTTGATTTTTTAAAAATCACGTTTATCCTTTCTTTCGAAGCGATAGCTCGATACTAAATAATCCGAAGAAGTATGTACTAGGCTAATACTAAAGGTTTATTGACAAGAAAATTAAGAAAATTTAGACTAAGGATTAAAATGAGCTATCTCTAATATATTTGTCTGGACTCCCCAGAAACACCAGCTTCTGCTTCTGCACCCAGTAGGGACATTTTGGAACCAGAAGGAACATTTTGGACCTCATTGAAACTTACTACGAGCAACTAGGATCATTATGGGCATAGTAGCAACATTTTCAACACCTCAGGAATATTTGGAAGCACTATGAACCTTCTGAACCCGTTAAAAACATTTTGGACTCCACAGAAACATTCTAGACTCCCAGAAACATTTTGGAACCACCAAGAACCTTCTGAACCCCCTAGAAACATTCTGGATCCACAGAAACATTCTAGACTCCCCAGAATCATTTTAATCTCCCAGAAACATTCTGGACTCCACAGAAACATTCTAGACTCCCCAGAATCATTTTAATCTCCCCAGAAACATTCTGGACTCCACAGAAACATTCTAGACTCCCCAGAATCATTTTAATCTCCCCAGATACATTCTGGACTCTACAGAAACATTCTAGACTCCCCAGAATCATTTTAATCTCCCCAGAAACATTCTGGACTCCGCAGAAACATTCTAGACTCCCCGAATCATTTTAATCTCCCCAGATACATTCTGGACTCTACAGAAACATTCTAGACTCCCCAGAATCATTTTAATCTCCCCAGAAACATTCTGGACTCCGCAGAAACATTCTAGACTCCCCAGAATCATTTTAATCGCCCCAGAAACATTCTGGACTCCACAGAAACATTCTAGACTCCCCAGAATCATTTTAATCTCCCAGAAACATTCTTGAACCACCAGGAATCATCTAAAAGAATCTTTCCAAACCATCATCAGCTTGATAATGAAACTTTTTCTCACTTGTTTTGTATCTTTATATTAATTTATGCTAGTCACGTTTTCAAATTGTTTGAAGCCCTATTATTTTTGAAAGAGAGTTTTTGGTTTGTTGGTAATTTTTAAAGCTTCTTTTCGCTTCGAATAATCCACACGTTTCTCCTACCAGTTGCAAACGCTTTTGGCATACAAGGCGGCCGGGCGGAGGTTCTTAAGTCTGACCCAATTGTCTCGATTAAAAAGCGAAGAAAAAGAGGACTCCGCCCGTCTTTTGTCATATGAATGCAATCAATGCAACTCTCGGTTTACTAAGAATTTCCTATCCGGGTCGTCGAGGCTGAAGAAGGCAAAGGAGGTGCTCTCCTTTCGCAATCGCAACTATGGACGCTCACGGCCCTCGGCTTCTTCTCGTAAATAACGCTCAAACTGATAAAGGAAACCGGTCGAGGTGTCCGAGGAAAGGCGGGTATCGTTTTTTATTTCGAAATTTTTTTTCTGAAACAAGTGGCATTTACGGACTTCCATCCTGTTTATGGCTTTTTAGTTAGGTTCAAGGTAGACTTTTTTTTGTCATTTATTGATAAATAGCTAAAGACTCTTAAATATCTGAGCAGTAAAAATCACTGGCTTCAAAAAAGATGCATTCAATGATCTTTGTTGAGAACATCAGTTCTGCGGTCTTCGAAGTCTTGGATAACCACAAGTGTTCCTCTTATCAGAGGATTATCGAACGGTGAAACATAGTATCGATTATGGATATTAAGTTGCCCAAATCAATTTAGATAGGTCGATAGGAGCCACAGGCGCGTTTTTCGAACTAATATCAGAAAGAAAATAGATATCGCTCTAATTCAAGAGCCACATTGCCGTCTTAATAAAATTACGAGTATTCCTAGTCAATGGCGAGCATATTCTTGCGGGGAAGGCAGAAAAAAGCAGCGATAATTATCACTAACGCTGATTTAGACGTTATTTATACACGCAATATTCTGACGAAGATTTCGTAGTACCTGAAGTTAACGGAAAAGATGATTTATCTTACTTGGTAGTTAGTGCTTATTTCCCTAAACCAACTGGCTCTGTCCCTGAGCAAATCAATTACGATTTGCAAAAAGTATCAAAACTATTGAACGAACATAAAAAGAAACGAGTCGTAATAGGGATGGATTCTAATTCGAGATCGGGAATGTGGTTTGATGAAAAAATGACAGACAAAAGAGGAGAGTTGCTAGAAGAATTTATTGCCGAAAACATACTATTGTCATGAATGAGAACGACGCCTACTTTTAAAACAAAAAAGGGTAGCAGTAATATTGACATAACTTGAGTAACCCAAAAATGGCTCAATTTATCAGAAATTGGAAAAAATCCCTGATTTGTGCCCATCTTTCCATGCAATGATAACTTTTAAAGTATCAATAACTGGGGAATTAGGTGAAGACGATCGCAACTCAACGGTTAATATAAGATTCAGAAGCTGAATGGACCAAATTAGTGGACCACATATCAATGGAAATGGAACAGCTTTAGCAGACCGAAAATAATAAATAGAGCTAATTTAGACGTTGACTCAAATATGGCAACTTGGTTTAATGAGCACCCCGATCTTGATAAAGCAATCGAATATTTATGCGTATAGTAAGCAATGCTTGTGACTATGCTATTCCAAAATACTCTGCACATCCTCATTCGAATGCCAAGAAAACTGTTCCTTGGTGGAACCATGAACAGACGACATTTAGGAAAAAAGTTCGGAAGCTTAGAAGGACCTATCAAAGAACAGCAAACGACGGAAACGAAAGGGAACGAAAGAAAAAAGAGTTTATGGCAGCAAAAGTTGTTACAATCGAATGATAATCATGGAAAGTTCCGGTTTGAAGAGCTTCCAACGATAACTTCCTCAAGGATACAGGAGGAGGAAGTATTAAGTAGGAGAACTAATTTTGTAAAAGTTGTGAAATAAATTTGGTGGGTATCGCAGTAAGTCTTGAGGAAGTTAGAAATTTTAGGTATTTTTGTTGTTCGTTTTCTGTTTTTTGAAAAAAAAAAATAAAAATTAAGTACCTAATAATCGCCATTTTATTTTCCGTTAAAAAAATTCTTGAGGAAGTTAAAAAAAAAAAAAAAAAATTATTTTGAAAATTTTATATCAAGTAGAAATTCAGTACGGTTAGCCAAAGAGAGGCCGCCCTCGAGCCGGCGAAGTGACTCACATTTCTGCCTAGAAAAATTATTAAGTAAAAAAAATTTTGGAAAATTAAAATTTTAAAAACATGGAAAATTTTAAATAATTCAAGGAATGTTTAGTGAAAATTTGGTGAAGATCGGACCAACAGTACGCCCACAGCGCTCATTTTAAATCTTTGAACAGTCATATCTCCGCCATTTGAAAAATTTCGAAAAAAGCTCTCGTCATTTTCAAGATTTCTGTGAAAGGAAGCTTGTGTATAAATTTGGTGAAGATCGGATGAAAATTGCGGCCGTGAAGTGTTCCGGAAAAAGTGGCGACGGACGGCCGGACGGCCGGACGGCCGGCACCACAGACAAAGTCAGGATCGGCAAAGATCACTTATCAGATTTATCCTACGGGGTCTGGAAGACCCTTTTCTAGTAACAGGGGGTCGGAGGGTATCACAGTAACTTCTTGAGGAAGTTAAAAATTTTGCAACGTTTAAATAAAGGGATTTTCCCCAAAATTTGGAAGACCTCCCGGTTGATACTTCTGGTAAAGCCAGGAAAAGATAATTCTCAAGAGGTGAACAAATATAGACCAATAAGCTTACTCCCAGTTGCAGGAAAAATATTGGAAAGGCTGGTAATCGATCGAATTATGCATCATCATTCAAAAAATAATCTTTGTCTGAAAACCAGTTCGGCTTTCGTCCTCAAAAGAGCACGGTTCACGCTCTTCAGGCTGTGAAAAACTGCATCGAGGAGGGGTTTTCAAACGGAAAATGATCACTAGTAATATCATTGGATGTCCAAGGCGCTTTCGTTAAATAAGAACAAATGTCCTAGGAACCTGGTAAACCTTTCACGTAATTACTTTAAAGATAGATACGCCTCGTACAAAACAAAGAACACCGCTTACACCAGAAAGGCAGAAATGGTATGCCCGCAAGGGTCATGCTGTTCCCCAGGATATTGGAACATTCTGTATGATTCTGTCCTGAAGTTGAAATTCGACGAGGACGACGACGTGCATCTTTTTGCATTTGCTGACGATCTGCTGATGGTCGTAAGGCACAAAGATGAATCGTTACTCCAGATCGCTGCAAATAGAAGCCTTACAAAAGTTGAACATTGGTCGAAACAGAACAAAATAATATTCAACCCTCAAAAATCTCAAATCATGCAAGTTACAAAACGAAAACGAACAGTCCTCTTCGAATTTACCTAGGAGGAAACAAATTGAATGAGAATGATAATATGAAATATTTGGGAGTCATTCTAGACCGCAGGCTGTCTTGGAAAAAGCACATTCAAATGATCTGCCAAAGAACATCAGGCTTAATAATATGGTGTCCAGATCGGCCAAAGTCTATTGGGGCCTAAAAAGCGAAGCCCTAGAAATAATTTATAAAGGGGCAGTGCTGCCAATCCTTACGTATGCCGCTCCGATTTGGATAGACGCCCTTAACGCGACACAGGTGAAACTGCTTCGAAGGACTCAACGATTGATGCTCCTAAGAATTATAAAGGATATCGAACCATTTCATTTGACGCTTCATGCATAGTGTCTGGATACCCCCCAATAGAACTCCGTCTAAAAAAACATGTAGACTTACATAATTGGTACAATTCACCGCTCCCCGTCACTACTCCAGTGACTAATACTGTATGTAAGTAATACTAATAAGACGTATGTGAAAAAGAAACTGGAAGACGAACTACACCGAGAATGGGAAGAGTCATGGACCAAGTCCACAAAAGGGACGCAAACTAGAGAATATTTCCTTTCAGTAAAGTTGAGGCTGGCAACAAAACTCAAAATTACTCATGAGTTGACACAAGTCCTAACAGTCCACGGAGCGACAAAGTCGTATCTTAAAAGATTGAAACTGACAGAAGACGAGAACTGCGACCTCTGCAAACGTTTGGTGCCGCAAACGTGGCAGCACCTGATTGAAGACTGCGCGGAATTAGAAAAAGAAAGGAACCGTATCATAAGAGCAGTGAATTTGGCGGGAGTGCTGTGGCCAGTGGTACCGAGTGGGCATTTGCTAAAAAAGTTTTCCTCAAACTTTGAAACTTTTATTTCAGAAATATTTGTAAAACTCAAAAAAAAAAAAAAAAATAAATAAATAAACAAATAAAAATATAAAATATAAAAAAAAGTCCTGGACACGCTAGGTCCATTTTGGAGCATTCTGCACTCGCCAGAAACATTACGGACTCCACAGAAACATTCTGGGATCACCAGAAAACTTCTGAAGCCCGCTAGAAACATTTCGGACTCCCATTTTATACCCCGTGGGAAACTTCTTAACTTAGATCCCACACCCCGTCTGGATCCTGCAGGAATATTTTAGATACCCCAGGAACCCTCTGGAACCACCAGGAGCGCGCCAGTTATTAGACGCTTGGGATCTTCTAGGTCCATCCGTAGGTATGTCGGATGCAACTCCGTTGCCCAACCAATTCCGACATCACGGGGCATCTTCGGCATCTTCTTCATCTCCCGCTCGTTCCTTCACGTACAATGACGTCGTTAAAATTCTCCATTCCATCGATGCAAAATTAAAAATGGGATCATCAGAGCTCTCAAGCTACTACCCTCAGTTAGTTGAGTACGTTACAAAAGAGAATCCTTGTTTCTACGACTCCCGTTTATTTTTCCAAGGTACTACGTCACATTACGCGTACGTGTTGTTTATTCGGGAGAGAGAAGGCGTGGGCAGCGATCCAGGAGTTTTACTTTCTACTCATTCTGACCTCTCCTCGTCCCAAATATGGTCCATTGTTCAATAAACTTTTCGACCCCACATCGAGAAGACAAAAACATGCTTCCTCAACATATGATTGACAATTTCATAACTCAAAAATATGGAGTAATATGATATTTTATTTCGTCATTTGTCGGTTTTACGTAAATGAATCGTGATTCTGGGAAGGAAACTGGTCGTCGAAATGCCATCGACCCGAAAATGATGCGGGCAAGTAGCATATCGCCCGAGGGTCTCAAGAAAAATCGCTCAATCTTAATTTGAACCCAATAAAAACCTACTGCTCTCTTCGCTCGTTAAAGTCTTCGACCAAAAAAGGAACATAGAAGATCAAAATGTCAACAAACCTTTCTATTTCTCATTTTTCTTCGTAATTTATGATTTGACCTTTCATACGTGGAGACCACTTTGTTAATTTACGAGCCGTTGCATGGGACTCGTTTTAAGACCCGCCCATCACGCCAATGTCACCTGATCTTGACCAATCGTAAACCTCGAAATTCCATGCAAGTTTTCTCATTTTCAAGTTCATCAACCGCATTTTTTTAAACAGCCTTCTTTTCTCCCGTAAAAGGAAATTCAAGATATTGGCATTTCTTTAAAACAAGTTGCTATGTCTATTATGTTTTTTGGCAGTTTTTATCAATTCTAGTATTAGGTGTACAAAATGAAACTCAGCCAGGGTTTTGAATTTTGTAGATTTTAGCCGAGTTTCATTTGGTACACCTAGTAGTTCATTTTTTCAAAAATTTGAACATTTTGGGCGTTAAAGTCTATCAAAAGTTGACCTTCTCCGTGTAAGAAGGTTATTGAAGTATAACCATTAAGATGGTTAATTTTTAAAGGCTTGTAAATCGTAAACCGTTACAGATATTGAAAAAATGCACTAAATAAAATCTGTTGGAAATTCAATTCTCTTTAATTGTATCTTATTCATTTTTTCTCTAGGACGCACTGTTTTCAAGATAAATTTATTTTAAAAAAAATTATTTTCCGAAAATGGTGCATCCTAGAAAAAAATAATTAAGTACAAATTTATAGAAAATTAAATTTCCTACAATTTTTATTTATTAGGTGTACAAAATGAAACTCAGCCACAGGGTAAATTTGAATTTTGTAGATTTTAGCCGAGTTTCATTTTGTACACCTAATATTTCAGAAGGTTTTTTTGGTCAACAGGTTTCCTCTGGGTGAGGCGACCCCGGCCCTAAAAAGCCTTGAGGCGCCTTACGAGGCGACACCGATCGCAAGTTCAAGTACGATTTCTAATTTTTAAACGTTTCGACTGTAACAGATTTTTTTCCTGTTCTATATTTTAATGGCGATAGATAAAACGGCTGAAGATAACAGCCGATAATTCAAAAAGTCACGTTTACAGCTTACCATAACGGACTATCTTAAATCTGAAATATTGAACATTTTCGCTCTCATTATTTGCCAATATTTGTCTGCGAGAAAATCTATCAAGGTAGACAAAATGAAAGTTTTCGCCGAGCCAGACGACACGAAACGGGCGTGAGCAGCTCCAAATTCTCCCCACAATCGAATAAATATGATGAAAGGTCTTCGGAAAACTGGACGAGACGGTTGATGGGACGAGCAGGGAGAAGACATGCAACTATCGATCAATCTCCATTTAATTTTCTACTGGGAGACCCAAAACAGCAGGTAAGGAGGGTAAAACGATGACTTTTCTTTAAGAAAGTTATTTGGTGTACAAAATGAAACTCTGCTAAAATCTACAAAATTCAAATTTACCCTGTAGCTGAGTTTCATTTTGTACACCTAATGAATAAAAATTGTGGGAAATTTAATTATTATAAATTTGTACTTAATTTTTTTTTTCTAGGATGCACCATTTTCGGAAAATAATTTTTTTTAAAATAAATTTATCTTGAAAACAGTGCGTCCTAGAGAAAAAATGAATAGAATAAAAATTAAAGAGAATTGAATTTCCAAGTGATTTTATTTTGTGCATTTTTTCAATATCTGTAACGGTTTACGATTTACAAGCGTTTAAAAATTAACCTTCTTAATGGTTATACTTCAATAACCTTCTTACACGGAGAAGGTCAACTTTTGATGGACTTTAACGCCTAAAATGTTCAAAATTTTGAAAAAATGAACTACTAGGTGTACAAAATGAAACTCGGCTAAAATCTACAAAATTCAAATTTACCCTGTGGCTGAGTTTCATTTTGTACACCTAATAAAAATTACCACACCTTTTGTCCATGTTTAATTAATTAAAATACAGCGAGGTGATTCAATAAATTGGATCAAGGTCCCAACCGCTTAATAAGGCGATTATAACTTTATGTAAATTATCAAAAAAATTTGTTTTGACAAAATTTTTTTAAACTTTTAGGCAAGTTTTACGAATTATTTTTTGACATGAGGAACCCACGCGACGTGTACCTTCCGTGGTTGAATACAAGGAAGAATAAAAAGCCGCTTTTGCAATCCGAAAATTTATAAAACAAAACATGTCTTGACCTGAAATCAGAACGCCCACTTAACGCGCACTTTCCCAAAACAGCTGATTTGAAAAATCGAGAAATGGCGAGAAATATGAGCTTTGTTCCAACCGCAGTTTGAAATGGTTTGTAACTCCTGGAGCATGCGCAGAAGGACTTAGACGTCAAATCTGAGTCGCTCATATCGTTCGTCCGTCAAATCTGACGTCGCTTATATCGTTCGTCCGTAAAATCTGACGTTTAAATCCTTCTGCGCATGCTCCAGGAGTTTCAAACCAGTTTCAAACTGCGTTTGGAACAAAGCAATGATAGGTTCTAAAATGTGTGGACAGCATCCGTCGGACTTCACAGCTGCATCCTCCAACGAAGATAGCAAGACAACGACTATTCATTTAGTAATAGTACAAACCTTGCAAAATTGCAAACATAAAGTAACCAGCTAGATATTCGAGCAAGGGAAAGGGAAGTAAATTTTCATCACTGCGGGATCTTGCTCGTCCAATTTTACGTCGAAACTCCCTGCTCGTCCGTACTTCATTCAAATTTTCCGTCCTCTCACGGCTGTAGACATGTTCGAACAATCGGACCGAACCGACAATCTGACCAAACCAAGGAGAGCTTTGAAAACGGGAGCACGTCCGCTTCATCTCTCATTCTATTCATCATGGCCCATCAGCGGGTGAGGAAGTTGACATTTTTTGCAGACTTTTGCTAGGAGGAATTTCTTATAGGCTTCATATCCTTCCCAGACTCACTGGTAACTTTTTACCACTTTAGGAAACCAAAACATTACGGCATTGTCAAAAAAAATTTACGACGAAGTTTTGCCTTTTTTAACTTACTTAAAGAAGTTATTGTGATACCCTGCACCTCGGGTTTTTGGGGAAGGGTCTTCCAGACCCCGGAGGGTCAAATCGAATATTGATCTTTACCGATCTCAACTTTGTCTTTGGTGCCGGCCGGCCGTAGCATTTTTTTTTCGGAACACTTTACGGCCACAGTTTTCAACCGATTTTCACCAAATTGTCATTAGTCAGTGAACAAGAAACTTTGGGCGCTTTTGAATTTCGAAAAAAAAAAATGGCGGCGATATGTCTATTGAAATTTTAAAAAGATCGCTGCGGCCGAATTTTCATATTTTCACCAATTACTCATTATATTTTTACGAATTTTTGGTGTAAAAAAATTTTCCTTTTTCAAATTAATTATCATTCCAGTAGGGAGAAATTTCATACTTGCACCCGCTACGAGAGGGACTTCCCTTGGGCAAAAATCCTATTATTTCTACCTTGATGATTAAAAAATTTTCGATAAAAAAACTAAGAAAATTGTTTGAAACAATAATTAATAAACTGCATACTTATTTAAAATTAAAAAAAAACTTTGAAAATTTTTTGAAAAATAAAAATTACCCCTCAGTTATAAATCCCCTCTTTTGTCACCCGTTTTTTGGTATCGGTTTTGTACTTCCCTCTCCCTTATACTTCCCCTCCGTTATACCTCCCCTCCTTTATACTTCCCTTTCCGTATACTTCCCCCTCCTATTTTTACTTCTCTTAAGGAAGTTTTCGTTGGAAGCTCTTCAAACTATTCTTTTTGCCTTATTGCACCAAACAATATCGCCTCCTGGGGAAATGTTCAATCAAAGATAAAAATAATAAATTTTTATTTTATATTTTTAGACCTTACTAGACGTGTCAATCATGAGTCATGTACAATATGTACTCCTATTAACTTAATCGTTTTCAAAGCTAACAACCTGTTATGCAACTCATTTAAATAAATTATCATTCACCTTTGTACTCGATGCTAAAGAGAGAAAAAATGAGGTTATTAGCCACCTATCTCTATTTTAAATAATTTCACCAATTTTTGCATTCTGCAGAAATCACCGGGATGGGATTTTCTCTGAATACAATTTTTTCTATGCGTGATTCTGGGAAAGAGGGGTGTAAAATTAAAAATTTTAAGAAATTTCGTTTGACTTTTTCCTCTATAGATCACCTTGTTAATGAAAAGCCGGGAGGGCGTAGATGTTGGGCAAGGAGTGCGAAGCCGTGATGTGTGACTTTGAAACCGAAAGGTTGGCGGGACCACACCTAAACCGGTATATCTTTTTTTTATAATGTAGAGGGGTCGACTCTTGCTGGCAATGACACACTTTACGATTTTAATTAGCCAATTTCACCACCCTTTGTAAGTAGGCAGGATCTACACTAACTCCTATCAATTATTAGATCGATCGAGTAAAAAGAAATATTTCTTCATTTCGGATCTAATGTTAAGTCTAACCAGCCCGAAAATCTATTAGGTGTACAAAATGAAACTCGGCTAAATATACAAAATTCAAATGAGGCGCTCTGGGTACGAAGGGCGAACTCGACAAAACGTAGTTTCGAGATGTTCGCATTTTAAAGTTTCGGTTTTTACGTATTTAAAGGGGAAAAAATGGCGAACTCAACATAAAAATTATATGGGTGTATTCACCAAGAGGTCTAGAATCTGAAAATGAAAAAAACTGGAGGACCCTTCCCCAAAAACCCGACGTCGAGGGTATCACAATAACTTCTTTAAGGAAGTTGAAAAAATTTGTCCGATGTCGAGTTCGCCCTTCGTACCCGGAGCGCCTCAAATTTACCCTGTGGCTGAGTTTCATTTTGTTCACCTAATAAATAAAAAATGTAGGAAATTTAATTTTCTATAAATTTGTACTTAATTATTTTTCTAGGATGCACCATTTTCCGAAAATAATTTTTTTAAAATAAATTTATCTTGAAAACCGTGCGTCCTAGAGAAAAATGAATAGAATAAAAATTAAAGAGAATTAAATTTCCAACAGATTTTATTTATTCATTTTTTCAATATCTGTAACGGTTTACGATTTACAAGCCTTTAAAAATTAACCTTCTTAATGGTTATACTTCAATAACCTTCTTACACGGAGAAGGTCAACTTTTGATGGACTTAACGCCTAAAATATTCAAAATTTTGAAAAAATGAACTACTAGGTGTACAAAATGAAACTCGGCTAAAATCTACAAATTCAAACCCTGTGGTGAGTTTCATTTTGTACACCTAATATTTCCAAAATTGTAGTCATATAACTTGCTTTGATGGTCCGTATCTCCGAAACTGATCATTTTATCAAGATTACATACTAAATACTTTTTCTTGAAAATTTATTGATGATTATTTTTGTACTTAGTATTTGTCACGCTAAAGCTTATAGTTTTCGAGATATTTGATAAAAGCTGACGAAAACCGATTATCGGCACCCTTCTCCCTCGCCAAAGCGTTCACAGAAGCTTTGTTCCAACCGTAGTTAGAAACTGGGGCAAAGCGTATTTAGTCAAATTTGACATCAGATGACCAGATTTGACGGACAAACGACTTTAAGGTTGACGTGCAAATCCTTCTGCGCATGCTTCAAACAAACCAGTTTCAAACTTCTGCAAATGGTCTGCTGTCTAGGCGCTTTTAAACAAATTAGCTGGAACAATTTAAGAAATTACACCCTCATCGTAAATATCGCACAATCGACTTTTGATATTACGCAACTATCGGAATGGTGCAAGTTGAATTTGGACAGGTAGAGGGCTCGAGCGTGGTGGTATTCAAATCATCCGCACCCAAGAAAGTTGCCCAAGACGTTTTTGAGTAATGTTTGCCTACAAAAACGCGTTCACAACTTCACTTTTTCACCGCTACCAAATCCTTAAAAAGTTCGATTTTGCGCAATTCGAACCTTTACCCGCGTTCATTTTGATGACTTGATTTATTGTTGACCAAAACTTCTTTATGGTTGCGTCAAAAGAACTTTCATCAATCAAAAATCGTTGGCTTATATTCTGAAAAAACGTTGATAATACAGAGAATTAAAAAATAACCTAAATACCAAAGTAAAGGCCATTCGAAATTAACCTTCGATTGTAACAATCAAAACTTCGATATTGTTATTGTGGTCTCAAAATCGTTATCCCATTTTTATAACCTTACATACGAAGGTTATAAAAGAATATAATCTTCTCTCCTAATAAGCCAAGATATTGCTTCAGTTATTGTCATTGAAATTTCAAATCTGACCTTTTCGATATTTTGGATCTTAAAACAGCTGGAGGGTACGGAAGAGAACAATCGGAGTTGAACTTTGAATAGTTTTGAGTGGTTCAGACGTAATCGTATGATTGGTGGTTACTTCTTTTAGCATCTGCAAGCTTTCACAGGAGACCGCGCCCAGGCGGGGCTATCGCCACATTGCCCTCGCCAACTCAAAGGCACTGCCAGATAATTCACGAATTATGTAGAAGAGATTTACTTCCAAACAAAAATCCTACACAACCCGGGCACCGGACGCCAAGGAGGCGGTTCTTCTAGCACAAGCCGTTCATGGAGGAATTAGGTGTACAAAATGAAACTCAGCCACACGGTAAATTTGAATTTTGTACATTTTAGCCGAATTTCATTTTGTACACCTAGTAGTTCATTTTTTCAAAGTTTTGAACATTTTAGGCGTTAAAGTCCATCGAAAGTTGACCTTCTCCGTGTAGAAGGATATTGAAGTATAACCGTTAAGAAGGTTAATTTTTAAAGGCTTGTAAATCGTAAACCGTTACAGATATTGAAAAAAATGCACTAAATAAAATCTGTTGGAAATTCAATTCTCTTTCATTTTTATTCCATTCATTTTTTCTCTAGGACGCACGGTTTTCAAGATAAATTTATTTTAAAAAAAATTATTTTCCGAAAATGGTTCATCCTAGAAAAAAATAATTAAGTACAAAATAGAGAATTAAATTTCCTACATTTTTATTTATTAGGTGTACAAAATGAAACTCAGCCACAGGGTAAATTTGAATTTTGTAGATTTTAGCCGAGTTTCATTTTATACACCTAGTAGTTCATTTTTCAAAATTTTGAACATTTTAGGCGTTAAAGTCCATCAAAAGTTGACCTTCTCCGTGTAAGAAGGTTATTGAAGTATAACCATTAAGAAGGTTAATTTTTAAAGGCTTGTAAATCGTAAACCGTTACAGATATTGAAAAAATGCACTAAATAAAATCTGTTGGAAATTAATTATCTATAATTTTTATTCAATTCATTTTTTCTCTAGACGCACTGTTTTCATAAATTTATTTAAAAAAATATTTTCCGAAAATGGTGCATCCTAGAAAAAAATAATTAAGTAAAAATTATAGAAAATTAAATTTCCTACAAGTTTTATTTATTATGTGTACAATATGAAACTCAGCCACAGGGTAAATTTGAATTTTGTAGATTTTAGCCGAGTTTCATTTTGTACACCTAATACAAGTACTTGTCTTAGTAGGTCAAGAACATATGGATGGTCCTCAGTCAATGAATTAGAACCTAAACGCTTTTTTTCCGTCTATACACATTTGGCAGCGACGGTAAATTACGGATTCTTTCAAATTGACGGACGGGGGAGTGACCTTTTGAGCACGATCCGCGAGTACACCAAGGTCTCTTGAAATGTTCGTTTCCTGAACCCTTTCCGTCCCTATCTTTTCTTCTAAAAACCGTTGATTAGAGCGGACAAGGACGCGGCTGAAAGGGAAATACGCGCCTCGCCAAAAGAGGTTTTACCCGGATAGAAAAAGAAACTTAATGTTCGTGATGATCCTTCAAAACGCGGATATAAGATAGCGGAGAGTTCATTTAGCATCCATACATTTTCGACGTTTGTTCTATCTTTCTAGAACCAGTGTTTCTCAACCTTTTTGAAGCCTGCGCCCCCCTGTAAACAAGCATTTAGCGCGACGCCGCCAAGAGGAGCTTGAAAACGGGAGCCGGATTATAGGTTTTCAGTCCAAAGGCCGGATTATTGGTTTTCCGACCAAAGTTCCAGAATATAGGTTTTTTGGACCTAAGGGCCGGATTATAGTTTTCGACAAAGGGCCGGATTATAGTTTTCCGACGAAAGTTCCTGAATATAGGTTATCCGACCAAAGTTCCGAATATAGGTTATCCGACCAACAGATAAGGTTACCGACCAAGTTCCAGAATATAGGTTTTCCGACCAAAGTTCCAGAATATAGGTTTTTTGGAGCTAGGTTTTCGGACCAAAGTTCCAGAATATAGGTTTTATTGGACCCAAAGGGCAGGATTATAGGTTTTCGGACCAAAGGGCCGGTTATACGTTTTCCGACAAAGGTCCGGATATAGGTTTTCCGACCCAAGTTCCAGAATATAGGTTTTTTGGACCAAGGGCCGAATATAGGTTTTTGGACCAAAGGGCCGGTTATAGGTTTTCGACCAAAGGTCCGGATTATAGGTTTTCCGACCCAAGTTCCAGAATATAGGTTTTTTTGGAGCTAGGTTT
>JACGAQ010003316.1:0-30556 GCA_014119065.1 Orius insidiosus | reverse complement strand
GCCGAACCGTGCTCCGATTTTCACCAAATTTTCACCAAATACTCCTTATATTTTCTAAAAAATTTTTTTGTAAAGAAATTATCAATTTTCTACATTTATTATCATTTAGTAGGGAGAATTTCATACTTCCACCCGTTACGAGAGGGACCTCCCTATGGCAAAATCCCATAATTTCTACCTTGACACATAAAAATTTTCGGAAAAAAAAACTTAAAAAATTTTCAAAAAAACAAGAAAGAAAGAAAAAAGGAAAAGAAAAAAAAACGCAAAATTTTTCGAAAAAAAACGCAAAATTTTGCGAAAAAAAAAAAATTTTTCGGAAAAAAAATTGGAAAATTTTTTTTTAAAAAAACGGTTATAACTTCCCCTCCTTTGTACTTCCTCCTTCGTTATACTTCCCCTCCCTTCTACTTCCCCCTCCGTTAAACTTCCTTCTCCGTTATACTTCCCCCTCTTATACTTTCCCTCCTTTACTTCCCTCCGTTATAGTTCCCCTACTTTACTTCCCCTCTGTTATACTTTCCTTCCTTATACTTCTCCCCTCCGTTACACTTCCCTCCTTTGTACTTCCCCTCCGTTTTACTCCCCTCCCTTTTACTCTCCCCTCCGTTACACTTCCCCTCCTTTGTATTCCTCCTCCGTTTACTTCCCCCTCCCTTTTACTTCCCCTCCTTTATACTTCCCCCTCCTATATTTTTTTTCTCTTTAAGGAAGTTTTCGTTTGAAGCTCTTCAAACAAGTACTTTTATCCGGATTTTAGTTTTTCACAGATTTTTATTCAAGAAACCACCTTATTTTCGAACTTACTCAGTTTTTGACAGCGTTCCAAAGAGCCCAAGAAGGAAATATTTTATGGCAGACATTTTTTGGGCTAGACTTTCTACGCTTTTGATCAACTTTAATTTAATTCCAACCTGTCATATCAATAATTCAAAAAAATGACACATTTGCTAATTTTTCCGACGCCTTAAAAAAACGTGTCCTCATTTGGTAAACAGGTTGGGTGCCTCCGCGATACATTTTCGCAACGCGCGGGAGTCGTGAGATGGACCCGTTTTATGCAAGATGTCTCCGTCCCTCCTTTCTAATTGTCCTCTCTATTCCTCAACTAGAAACAACAAAAAAACTAACAAAAATAACGCAATCTGAAGTGTAAAAATGAAGTCAATTATCCAGGATTGACATTCCAGGAAAAAAATGGTCTGATTTATTATACCTTTTCATCAGCCGATTTTTTAATGAGGTGAAGAACTCCAATTATAAAAAGCCTAGGAGTGGCAATTTTTTTTAAATTGGTTCAAATGGGAATACGGAACAAAAATTTATGATGCATTATTGTTTATAATCTTTTTTGTTGTTCCCCAGGAGGTCTTAAGATTTATTGTCCTTTGATCTATATTTTTTCTTAATTATAATTTATAGTGTATTTTATTTTTGTATTTTCTCTCGGTTTTAAAAGAGTTAATTACCCAAATAGATTTTTTCTCTCAAAAGGTGAAAGAGAGATTGGAAAAGATCGTTAACTTTCTTAAAAGAAGGTTGCAGGTTGAAAAAAAATTTGATTGAGGTTTTAGATTTTCTTCTATTTAATGGAAATTTCACCCTTACGAAAGAGGTTGTCGTGATAGCGGATTGACCGAAATCGACAGCACGACGTATGAAAATATCTTTTCTCACTTTCACATGTTCCTTTTTTCCTGGAGCCATCTTATTTGAGGGGAAATTTTCCGCATTATGTGCGCCTTTTAATGGATGGTTCACGTGGACACTATGCCTAACAAAGGAGTCTTGCGTAACGCGTCTTCGTGTGTTCCTCCGGCGATTGTCAGATTGCACAGTTTAGGCTTCAAACCTGCATACAAAATACGTCCGTATACAAACTTTCTTTTACCTACGATTTTTACTAAAGAAATAAATCTACTATATATTAAAATCGTATCTACAGCCCGAAAAAAAGGTCATTTTTGTCTAGAAGAACAGGATTGGTTGAAGAGCTTCCAACGAAAACTTCCTTAAAGAGAAGTATCAATATTGGAGGGGAAGTATAAAGGAGGGGACGTACAACGGAGGGGGAAGTATATGGGAGGGGAAGTATAATGGAGGGGAAATATAACGGAGGGGAAGTATAACGGATGGGAAGTTTTTTTTTTCGAAAAATTTTCCAAGTTTTTTTTTAATTTTCCGAGTTTTTTGTTTTTTGAAAAATTTTCCCGTTTTCTTTTTTAAATTTGCGCTTTTTTTTCTGAAAAATTTTTAAGTACTTTTTTTTCGAAAATTTTTTTAAGTGTCAAGGTAGAAATAATGGGCTCTTTGGCTTACGGATGTGCCTCCCATAATGGGAATAAGTATGAATTTCTCCCTACAGCAGTTTTTAATAATATTTAAAAAAATAATTATTAAAAAGTGGCAATTTTTCACACCAAAATTTTTTAAAAATATAAGGAGTAATTGGTGAAAATTTGGTGAAAATCGGACCAACGGTTCGGCCGCAGTGAATTTTTTAAAATTTCAAACAGACATATCTCCGCCATTTTTTCGAAATTCAAAAATCGCCCTAGTTAGTTTCTTCTTCACCGGCTAAAGAAATTTGAGTAAAAATTTGGTGAAAATTGGATGAAAACTGTGGGCGTACTACGGACGGAGGCCGGCCGGCACCACAGACGAAGTTGAGATCGGTAAAGATCAATTTTCGAATTGACCCTCCGGGTCTGGAAGACCCTTCCCCAAAAGGGTATCACAATAACTTCTTAAGGAAGTTAAAAACATAAAGGTCTATTTTTAAGTCTTTAGTTTACTGAGGTTCATTTCGTAAGGGTGCGATAGTGACGAAGGTGGGATGAGAGGATTTTTTTTATTCCACTTTTCAACCTGTAAATCTCTTTGAACTATCAGCTTCCTGGTTTATTTTGACATTTATAGATTGAAAAAAATTAAAAAGGGAAAATGATTCATAAGTTTGCGTAGGTAATATAAAATGATAGAATCTATTATTATATCCTAAGAGATATTTCACATAAAAACAAGGTAGCATTCCATATGAATAATTCATAAAGATGCTCCCGTCCTGATAGTGTTTCGTCATTTCCGAGCTCAACGCATTGTCATCCCCGCCAGAGGATCGGTGATTTGTAACAGTTCCGAGTTCAAAAGATCGGGCCCAAGGGAAGAGGCCCGAAGCGTCTTCGCGTTATGTAAAATTCTCTTTTTTTAAAAAGAAAGTCTCCCCTGGGCCTACATTTTTTTAAAGGTCCTCCATAATTGAAGTAAAATGATGAAATTCTTATGTAATGATTGCTTCTTCATTAAACCTTTTTGTCGCCTTTAAAATTTTTCTTCAAGTCCTTGGAACGTCAAAGAACAAAAAAAATGTCAAAATTCAGAAGTTAGAAAAAAATCAAGGTTAAACTATCCTTTCAATAAATCATTTCTCGCGCTTAATAAACAACCTAGTCCGGGAGATTATTAATAGTTTTTGTACTCATGATTCTTTGATTTATAAAAGAGTCCTCGCGAAAAAACCGCTGAAATTACAAGATCCTGGTTATATTTCCTTGAGATCTGATTATCTTACATCCTGAAATTCTTCCAGATCTTCCGCAGATTCGTATAAACAAGAACATTTCCAAATGATGACCCTGGCGGTTTTTAATTACAAAAAACCTGGTGGAAATCGTGACGAATATTATCACAAAGATCGAAGATCTCAGCGTCAATGTGCTAACAGCTAACGAGTACAGGGCTGCTAAATGGTCAAGGATGGAAGGAAAAAAAAACGTTGAGAAACGTCCTTTTGACAATATTTTTAAATTATTTTTTTATTGTGTAATTTTTTATAGAATATTGTAACGGGTTTATGCGATCTGTTTAATTTTTATGTCGGAGAATCAATGATCTAGGGAAGATAGACTAGATTATTCAACTGAAAAATAGTATTGCATAAAAATCCAATTTCCTTTTCGGTTTTCTTTAAAGATTATAAACTTCAATCATAAAATATGCCCTACGTAAGTCAGTGGTCAAGGAGTAAAATACTGAGGTGTGGGGATCAAACCTCGGGATACGTAAAAGGCATTTTTTTCCGGATTGGCCGTCGTCTTCTGTTGACACAAATGGCCTACGTAGATCAGCGGTCAAGGAATCGTGACCCTGATTTTTCCGGTGCCCCCCCCCCCTTTAAGTTATACTACTAGGCGGCGTTTTTCTTTGAAGTTTTGCTCCAATTTTGCGAGAAAACTGTGGTTTAAAAATTTTTTTAATATTGGTGTAAAAAATTGCCACTTTTTAATATTATTTTTTTTTAGTAGGGAGAAATTTCATACTTCTACCCATTACGAGAGGCACATCCGTAGGCCAAAGAGCCCATTATTTCTACCTTGACACTTTAAAAATTTTCGAAAAACTTAGAAAATTTTTGAAAAAAAAAAACGGAAAATTAAAAAAAAACGCTTAAAAATTCGGAAAAAACTTAAAAAATTTTCTGAAAAAAAAACTTGGAAAATTTTTCGAAAAAAAAACTTCCCCCTCCTTCCCCTTCTTATACTTTCGTTCCCTTACTTCCCCTTACTTCCCCCCTATACTTCCCCTCCGTCACTCCCCCTCGTTATACTTCCCCCTCCTATATTTTACTTCTCTTTAAGGAAGTTTTCGTAGGAAGCTCTTCAAACTATTTTTAAACTTTTATTTAAGCTTTTACCTCGGACGCATCCTCTCCGATTTGAATATTTGAGAGCGGCCAACAAACAAAAATACGAATTTTTAATCTTTTCAATTTAGATAAAAATTTAAAAGATTATGAAATATATTTTAAAGTGATAAGTAAAAGGATAGTTAGCAGAATGCACGTCCTCGAGATATCAACAGGATCTCCCTTCACCATTTCCCACGAGTCGAGGGCTTCGGCTAAAGGAGGCAGAAGCCATTTGCATACGTACGTTTTATTTAGTTCGCAACAGCGTCGTGGACAATAAAATAGACTAAATAGCCAATGTTTTCCCATAATGAAGATTCAATTGAAATTGGAACGATTACGTCAGAACGTACGCAATCGTAAAAATTTTTCCTTCCCGTTTTCTAAGATTATTCCGTCCGAAATCGAAAGGGTATAAAGAATTTGCGGTTCTCCGGAGGACATCGTGATAACCAATGTTTTCATAAGAATTGCTCATCTATTACAACAAAAAAAAAGGCGGATTCCGTGATTGTATGTAATTTCCAATTTTGACAAGGGGAACAAACAAGACTAACTTTGCGTGACTCCTTAAATCTTATGGAATAAACTTTGCCAAATTAAGTTCAAAATTATTTTTTGGCAAAAACAACCCGGAAACCACAATTTTCAGTCTTTTCCCGATTTTTTGAAAAATAGAATTTTTTTTTTCCAATTTCATGGAGTTTTCCTCGATTTTTTGGGATGAAAAACCACTATTTGCAAGAGTTTTCCTCAGTTTATCGGCTGTTTAACACCAACGCTCAATCAGTCTCCCATTTATCGGGTTTTGGGGGTCCTCTACGCCATTTTGGATGTTTAAAATTTTATTTTGAGCCTTTTTCCCTAGGAAGCCGAGTGCGTCCATGCTTCAGGACACTCGTCAGTAACAAAAGACGTTAAAATTAAAGACGTCTTTTGGTAGTTTGTCGAGTTAGTAATGAGCAAAGTTCCGGTGTGGCAAGACATCTTCCTGCCATATTTCGAAATAATTCACCTTGGAGTCTCTTCCACTTAAAAGTCTTTAATTCCAATTATACGCGATAATGACTCCGCCCCGCCTTTAAAATTTCACCATTTCTTCATAACGCCTAAAAATGAAAGTCATAATTTAGCACAGAAAAAATAAGATCGTGGTATTCCTTTTTAAGACAATTCAGTAAATAATGTAATTACGGTCAGTAAGCTTTCAAGGTTCATTGAATTGCGGTTAGTTCAACAGTTTGTTCTTTTCTTTAAAAAACCGATATCGTTGATCAAACCCGTTAAAGTCTCCATTTTCTAAAAATCTTTCCTCCAGGCTATACACTTTGTTCTTGAAAAAGCGAAAATTTTAACCCTTGACACGCTAATAAAGAAGAATAATAAAATAATAAAAAGCCGAGGTTTCCCCAGATACGGTCTTGATACTCATTTTATGCTCGTAACTACAAATGAAAGTTGGAATCTCGTGACTGGGGAAATTTTTCTGTCTACGCCTTTTAAACAGGAAAGTAATTAAAAATTGAGTAAATCCTTATTTTTTTGTTTAACTTTTAATTGATTCTTTACAAAGAAAAGTACTTTTTTATATCTCAGAATGAATGAAAATTCCCTCATTGTTTAAAATAGTTTAAAGGTTTTTGGGTCTCCTTCGATTTCTGGCCTGGAGGAACCCTTTTTACTCCATTTTTTTGAATTTTTTATTTTTTAAGCAGAAAAACCTACTTTTTATTAGAAATTTCAGTTTATAATCGATAGTTTTTCTTGATTTTCTGGTCATAAAAACCATTTTTCCTCGATTTAAAGAGTTTTCGTTAGTTTTTCGGTCGACAACGCCAGGATTTTCTGGTTTTCTGGAATTTGGAGGGAGAACTTATTTTTTATTACTATTTTATTTTTTATTTTATTTTTATTATTACTTTTTACTCCATTTTATAGAATTTTTTATTTTTTAAGCTGAAAAACCTACTTTTTATTAGAAATTTCAGTTTATAATCGATAGTTTTTCTTGATTTTCTGGTCATAAAAACCATTTTCCCCCGATTTAAAGAGTTTTCGTCAGTTTTTCGGTCGACAACGCCAGGATTTTCTGGTTTTCAGGAATTTTGGAGGGAGAACTTATTTTTTATTATTATTTTTATTTTATTTTATTTTTACCACTTTATTTTTATTATTACTTTTTACTCCATTTTATTGATTTTTTGATTTTTTAAGCAAAAACCTACTTTTTATTAGAAATTTCAGTTTATAATCGATAGTTTTCTTGATTTTCTGGTCATAAAAACCATTTTTCTTCGATTTAAAGAGTTTTCGTCAGTTTTTTCGGTCGACAACGCCAGGATTTTCTGGTTTTCTGGAATTTTGGAGGGAGAACTTATTTTTTATTACTATTTTTATTTTATTTTATTTTTACTACTTTATTTTTTATTATTACTTTTTACTCCATTTTATTGATTTTTTTATTTTTAAGCTGAAAAACCTCCTTTTTATTAGAAATTTCAGTTATAATCGATAGTTTTTCTTGATTTTCTGGTCATAAAAACCATTTTTCCCCGATTTAAAGAGTTTTCGTCAGTTTTTCGGTCGACAACGCCAGGATTTTCTGGTTTCTGGAATTTTGGAGGGAGAACTTATTTTTTATTACTATTTTATTTTATTTTATTTTACTACTTTATTTTTTATTATTACTTTTACTCCATTTTATTGATTTTTGATTTTTTAAGCTGAAAAACCTACTTTTTATTAGAAATTTCAGTTTATAATCGATAGTTTATCTTGATTTTCTGGTCATAAAAACCATTTTTCTTCGATTTAAAGAGTTTTTGTCAGTTTTTCGGTCGACAACGCCACGATTTTCTGGTTGTTTGGAATTTTGGAGGATGAACTTTTAGTTTAGTTCTTAAATCAAAATAGCCAAAATATGCGCTGGACGTTTAAAGTGAACCAAAACAAACCATTTTTACGATAAACAGGAAGTGCAGCAGGTTTGCCCTTTAAGAGTATTCTAACGTCCAAAAGGGCAACCCTGGAGAAAAGTCGTTCTTGTAGACCAAAAAAAAAGTAGAAAACTTCTCCGTAATGTAGCTCGGAGATCTCGTCTTAAGGGCTAAACCTCTCCGGGATAATAGCGATGTGACATATCCTTTTACAGCAAAGGATAATGCGGCTGTCAACTATTTCCCGTTTTTTTCTCTCCCTCTATCTCGTCTGTTATTTATCATTTCCTTTTTCTCTCAACCACCTTTTTTTTAAGGATTTTCGCTACTTATAGAAAGAAAAAAAATGTCAAATTCGTTACGCAACATAGACATATCGAGAAATGTAAAATAGGAAAAAAATCACCTTTTAGGTAGATTTCTTTTCTTCAAAAATCTACCTATTGTAATGTACCAAGTAGTCGCAGATTCAAAAAATTTTCTATACGTTTTTCGTTTCATACCTCCTGGACCCCAAAACCATCCTCAGTTGAAAAGTTTATATATATATATATATATTAGCACGATAACTGGAGCAATTTAATGTGAGGGTGACGATATCCGGTATTTAGAGCTTTTATCTCAATAGCTCGGACGAGTTCGTTAATGGCTGAAATCGGACCAGCGATTCACCTACTTTACTTAGGGCTTAAAAGACAAAATTGGCATTTCTATTGAATCCTAGTCCTTTTGCAAAAAAAAAACTTTAAGACCTCTGCGAGGGCGTGTAAAAATTAATTAAGCAGGTTTGGACAAGCCAGGCGCAAAATATTGAACTAGCTAAACTTTAAAAAAAATTTGAATTTATACCGGGAAATTATTAAATATTTTATTAATAAATTATCAGATGTTTTTCTAGGGGCTCAGTGTCGCAATTTTTCTTATATCATCATTTTTATAACATAATTATATTTTGTGTTTATACATTTAATTTTAATCATGAAAAGAAATCTACCTTTTAGTCCCTGCTACCGCAGGGTTATTTTTTATTGGATATTTTCACACAAAAAAGTAATGATTCTAATCAAAAATTTCCCTTTATAAACTGCTCTTAACTGAATGCTGCATCAAAACGACGATTTCTAAATACTGAGGCTAAAAATGGAAATCGTACATTTAGTAAGCTTACATTATGCACTTAGCAATTGACTTCCATTATTTAAAACAGGAGAAAGTCCTCAGTTAACAATTTACATTTTTCATCATGATATTTTAAAACAAATCAGGGGACCACGAAAACAATGTGTTTTCGTAAAATGGGGGGCCTGCCGACGATTTTGAAGACAAAAGGCTCAAAATGTCAATATCATTCATGAATTTCATTGAACCAAATCGACCCACTTTTGCTTTTTAAAAAAATCTGATTATACATGGAGGATGTTATATCATTCGAAAATCTGAACTCATATGCGGAACCGTTACTGCACATCCTCTCATTTTTTATTTGATTTTTGCGGCCAAAGTTCAGATAGAAACGCCCGAAAATCCGATAAAAAAGGGTGTTTTTAGTCCAAAAAATAGGTAAAACGCCAAATATTCCGAAGTAAATGGTGTTTAAACACTAAGAACTGTTAAAAACTCATAGAAATCGGGCAAAAAAGGGGTTTCTTTTTCCTAAAAAACGAGACTGGGAAAAGAGGAGTTGGAAAACTCAATTATTGGAAAGGAAAATTCTCAATAAAAAAATGGGGATTTTGATCCAGAAAACCACAAATGCTAAAAAGGTTTGACAGACGAAAAACTGAGAAAAACGACTAAAAACTAGGGGTTTCTGTATAAAAAAAAAAAATCGAAGAAAACTGCAGAAAATACAGTATAGTGGGAGATGATTAGAAGATCGAGGAAAAGCATAATAATCTGTAAAAATGGTATTTGCACCAAAAACTGACAAAATTTGACTGAAAAATCGACAAAACTACAATCAGACAACCTTGGAGTTTCCGAGCCAAAAAACCGAGATTTCGGAAATTAGGGGCAAAGGTCGTTTTGTGGACGGAAAAAGAGTACTTTTTGACGTATTAGGCAATTATTGGCAACCCCCCTATGCTCCTATTTCTGAGGACCATTTTCATCCAAATGATGACTTTGATGTCTTTTTTATAGGTTTTGTTGCACAAAATTCGATGTGATCTAATCGGATTTAATAAGACGTCATCGGATCGTTAGAAAGCGAACATCAAGGTAAAGAATTTCACGGAGAAAAGTGGGCATTAAAGCTTCCTTGTTCGTCTTTAGCCTCGGTTCATTAGTTTTGCGAAGCAGTTCACGTTTTAGCATGAAAAACCTTCGTCCGGTCTATAAGGACATCATTAACGTGTATCGAACTTCCTACATGAAAAATCATCACAAGGACCATCACGATTTCGCCGGAGTACCTACGTAAAATCCCCGCTAAATACTTATTAGCCTTTCGGAAGATTTACGAGGTTGGAAACGGCGTTTGTCGTGTGTAACGGACACGATACTAATTTTTTATGCAACGGAATCCGAGATTAGAAAACTTAAAAATTTAAAATATCACCTGCTTTTTTTTTAACCAGAAAAACTGGTTGAAGATGCGCACAATTCACTTCCGCGGTTTTTGTCCGTAAGACGCGCTCCATCGCGTTTCGACAGAAATGTCGTTAACCGGATTCCAATATCGTTCCTGTTGAAAAAAATCTTTCCGCCACAAATCTTTTACTACAAAATAATGGCATTTTGAGCCCTTAAATTTTTTTTTTTTTTTTTTTCAAGAAAGTGACTTTTTAAACCTTTGATAGCCGTTGTTTCTACTTTTTTTTACTATATGATTACGTCTATTTTCTAAAAGAGGTCCTTGTTTCTACAAAATGGCGCCAATTTGACCCTTTTGGTCCCTTCATGTACAGAATGACATTTTGAACAGCTCTGATGGCCCTTTTCCATCTAAAATGTTGCTACTTTGAGCCCTTTTAGTCCCTTCAGGTGAATCAATAAAAAGATTTTTTTTCTTACATTGTTATTCAATATTATGAAGGATCAAAAGCGTCAAAAAAAGGTCCTCGAGTGAGGTAATAAGTTTTTTTTTTTCTCCCTCAATATCCTTGTATCATAGAAATCGTCTTAAGTGGCAAAATGCGATGGATCGTGAAATTCGAAGATCCTTGAAAAGTGATGTTCCCGATAGAAGAGTCCTTCACGGCGTTAACGACTTTTTTGTCGTTATCATCTGGACGTTTATACAGAAATTTGTCTTGGAAAAAAAAGAAAATTTCTTTTTTTCTAAGAATTGCGATAGGCGTATCACTTTTTCCGTCCATCAACCGAATTGCGACAACGAAATAATTGGACCATGCTATCCGTCCATGTTACACTCCGCGATCATAATTAAACTTCATTTTTTCTTCTTTTCTATTTGATTTAAATATCGTTACGTAAAAAAAAGTGTAGGCGGAGGAAAAGGAAGGTTTTTCCCACGATTAACGTTTTTTAATTGTTCGCCTGTAATTCGATACATTAATATGCATTAGATATTTCCTCTCTTGTGAGAAATTGGATCATATCTCGCGGTTGTGAATAAAATTTCGAAAAACAAAAATGATTTTTTCACGTTTTCGTGTAAAAGTGTGAGACTATTGGGGCGATCCGGTGCGAAATCTAGGCATATTGGTTTACGCATTGTTCTATAGAAAGTTTTCTAATTTCATACTTTTACTAGTGAAGCTAGTTGGAAGATTCAGATTTTAAATGATCGGTGGTGGGATCGAAAAGTTTGAGAATCAATTTATATATATAGAATTAATTTCCAGTTTTTCACCTGAAAAACCGTTTTCCACGATTTTAGGGATGTATTGGCCAATTATTCGACCAAGAGATTTTTAGTTATTTTTTAAGTTTGTCGGAAAAAGAAACGCCCTTTTTCCCCAGATTATTGGAGGTTTTCGACGATATTCTCGGTCTTTCGGCCCAAATATACCTTTTGCAATAGCCCCCCCCCCCCCCATCACATTTTTAACAGTTCAAGAGTTTCTGCTGTTCGACGATATTCTACGGTCTTTCGGCCCGATATACCTTTTCACAGCCTTCCCCCCCCCCCCCAAGATCATCTTTTTAACATTTCAAGCCTTTTAAAGTTACAAAACATTGTAATAATTTAAATTTTTTGCTAATAACATTTCCTGGGCGTGGGAGTGTATGTCTAACAACCCAATGTCATTCATAGGAAGTGATAATTACTAAAAAAATTAATTTTTGGATCCGTCACAGTGGTTGGGCTGGTCCTTGGTCAGATTTTATAATGAAACAATTTTCTTTTCAAAACTTCGACATCTTGACGAAAAAAAAACCTTCAATTTTTCTTAAACAATGACTAATTATTACAAAAAACATCGCGTGTTTTTGCGGTCTTGGGCGGGCTTAAAGGAGTTTATCCCGTTTATCTTTTCAACGTCATTTCCTTTCGTAAATTTTTTAACCTATATATTTGTGGATAGCTTTTGGAGAGCCTGAGAAGGCCAAAGTGGTTTTTTTTATTTTTGTTTTTGTAATGGAAGATTCAAAATAAGGACGTTTCATTTCGTCATAAGTGCTTTGTCAACGAGTAAGGCACATAACCACTGCCTTTTATAGAAGCTAGTAAAAGACTCTTTTTATTTCACAACCCCTTTTATCACTCGGATTTACACGAACAATTTTCACTTTCATTAATGAAAAATCGATAGGTTTTTCGTTCGAAAAATAATGGGAGCACGTCGGAAGATGACGTGAAATACCTTTTTTAGCGAAGGGAAAGTTTTTTGTACATATAGAAGGGAAATGAAGTCTCGTTCCCATTCGCAAACACAAAACCGCGACTTTTGAACGCTTTTCACCGCCCCGTTTTCCCTAATGAAGTGATCGATGTGTATTCGGTCATAGCGGTAACTTTAAAACCGCAGACTTCTTATAGAAGCTTTCACATAACATAAATCCCATCATTTTAAGTACATATTGCATAAAATTAAATCTGGGTCATTTAAATCCCTGTAAACATTTTACATTTAAGGCGGATTTTTTGTTTTAAAATCCTCTTGAAAGCAGCACTTTCGCCCCTAAAAGTTCCCTATAGCACTGAAAATCACAGAAAAGCTCTTCATTTTGTGAATCTAAGAGCTGGGAGAGCCAAAGAGAAATTTTATCTGAAAAACTACTTCCTAAGCGCGTAGAGAATCACAAAATAACAAGAATGAGCTTTTCTAAAAAATTTTCCAATCGTTTTTAATGTCCAAAAATAGGAAACTTATGCATCTTCCCTCCTTAACTGAATTTTTAAATTTTCAATTGTGGGACCGTGCATGGGAAGAAGCTTCTTTGTACAATACGATTTTTCACTATAATTAACATCTCCGTGAGCAAAAATCCAAGGCGAAAATGTAATTTGGCTTTCGCCCTTGAAGAAGCTACTGCCATAACGCTAATTTGTATATAATACCTGATGATACAACAGCCTTGACGGACCTCTGGGACTTTTTTTTCTCGTTTTACACAGAAAAATAATGGACTCGAGCTTGGAAGACACGATTTTCTCCGGACCTTGGCGAATTGAAATAAATTGATCAATTATTTTGGAATTTCAAGTTTTGATCGGATGTGTGGATTGTAAAAAAATAAACGATTCGGACCGGGTTAACGGCCTAATTATGAAACGTGGATGTGGAGCAAGGTTGTAGAAATACCTGAATCGTTTTATTAATTTAATGAGACTCCAATTAGACTAGCCCTCATTAAATAAGACTCGTATTTTCTGCGAAATCTTCCGGGTTAATAAGCCTTGTACTCAAAATTGATGAGGTTTTTCTTCAAAATATTCCCAACAATCTGTTCAAATTATTGCGGTTTCTGTGATGTTCGAAGACAACGTCCGAAAATCTAGTAAAATGAAAGTTTCTTGACTAAAAAAATTATGAAAAGTTTAAGAAAAACGCCCACAAATATGTTTAAAAAGGTTTTTTGGCCAAAAACTTCATAAAATCGCGTTTTTTAGGGCAAAAATTCGAGGGAAACGACCACAAGAAAGTTGGAGAATCTACGACATAAATCAAGCTGAACGTTTTAATGAAACTAGACCGAATGTGACATTTCGAGAAGAAAGTCCTAGTGATCCTCATGACTCATGAGTGAAAACGAAAACGTCAGGAAAGGGATGGGCGGCGATAGTCACAGTGCGGCGGAGAACGGGGCCATCTCCGCTTCTTCTCCAAACCAAAAAGAAGCTCAAGTTTGTTGAACTATTACGAAATTTTGGCCCACACGAAAAAAAAACCACTTGTGTCTCTAATATATTCAAAAAAAGGTTATCCTTGACTCGTGATGTTACTAGTTTTCAAACGTGTAATGCGTGCTTTACTTCCCACGTCCATTGTGGGCCAGCTTCAGTCATCAGACGCCTTCGCTGTTTTTTTAAGAACGTAGTGAAAGGAATTACAATAGGGGAAAAAAATCGGTGTCCATTGAGTTGAACCATGAGAATGAGGATTTGAGTCAAGGATCGGTTACTCGGATGAGTTGCTGCAAGATTCAACCGTGAAAAGTTGTCAACCCGATATCTCATCACGAGTGACCAAGTTTAAAATCACGGGAGCATTTTTTTCTTTTTTTTTTAACTAGCAGTTCTACGTTCCTTTCTTTTTCCCCACTTGTCCGAAAGCCGTGCTGACGCGAAACGTGACTTCGTGTTATTTCTGTTAATTTGCTTTCCCGCCTTGTCTCGTTTTTCGGACTCGAGATAATCAGAACGAAGAATCTTTTGAAAACGAACGGCTTTCGGCGCTGTCCGACTAGAGACGATGGCGCGGAACGAAGCTGTATTGTCGAACTTTTTCCCATGATGGAACCCAAAACAAATCCTTTATTCCGCGACGGATCAAGGACAGGCGGTCAATCAAACAGTTCGCTCAAATCGGAACTTTTTTTAATGAAAACGGATAGAAGGTACATAGAAACTCAGAAACCTGTTGTAAGGATGCAAAAAGTGTTTTTTCCTTCAATTTTATCCCACTTCTGATTACGGCTATAACGAAGACCGAGGAGTGGCTTCCGATTTGAACAAGCTTGTGATTTAAATCAGTTCCGCTCCTTTTTTTCTCTTCTTTTGTGTTGACAAATTTCTTTTCCGAATAGGTCGGGGACATTCAATAAAAAGGCGGAAGTCCACGAGAGAGGGCACGTTTTCGTCTTTTTCCCGAAATTTCCCGTGACAAAAGGCGTGGCGGCGATCCCCAAAAGGACGCCGAAAAGTACGTGGTGGCTAAACACAAAAGGCCTTTTTTAAAATCTTAATCATCGCGAAATACCCAGGCAAACAATCTGTATACACAATATATGACGCAGATGAATATTAATTTTTTTTCATTCACAATTAGCGCATTAAGCCAATTTGTCAAACAAACCTGCACAGGAAATTATGAACGATTCTATTTATTGAGATCACAATGAATTGTCCTTGGCTTCTGAAATCTTTTGTATTTTAATTGAACTCAGTGACTATTTGGTCATTTCTTACTTCCTGAAAACCAACAAAAAGTCGTGCGAAAAACTGGAATAAAAATGGCGGAAAAATCTGGCCGGGTCATTTTGACCCCAATAAAAAACCATCAAGGAAATTACAGAAAAGTCCAACATTTACCGTGAAAATACAAACAAGTCATTAAAAGTTATAAAATAAAAAGAAAGTTAAAATTATTCAATTTAACATTTTATGCTAATTACGCTTATCTTCCTTTCCCTCTTTATAAGGAAAAGATGATTGCTCCCGGTAAGTTAATTCAAAGGTAAAAAATTGGATGTTTTTTGATCATTTGGAACAATTTTTGTGTTTTATTTTATATCCGAACGTGAAGACCGGTGAAGACATAAACGCGCGTTGATTTTCGGCTGTTTAGTATTCAAGTCGATATGCGAAGAAAGTTTTAAAAAAATTGTGTAATATTTTTGACTGTTCAAGTCGTAGAGTTTCTTGGCCCCGAGATGAGGCTTTGAATGCAGAGTGAATTCACGGGAGCTTAAGCTTTCCAATTGAAAACACAAAAAACTTTCACCCCGAACATCGCACACACGCTTTGCTTTCAATAACCCACATTCATAACAAATGATTATTTTTATTCAACATAAACAGAAAAAAAATCAAAATTATTCATAAAAAAACTTTCTTCGTCCTCTTTCCACAGCTAACCACAAGAAGAAAATGATTATTTTTAACACCCTAAGATGGGGGAAAAAATTAGCTTTTTGGCTGTGAAAAAGCAGAATCTTTGTAAAAAAACGGTGAGATGACTTTTAGTCATTTTTATCATACTTGAAATTTTTCGGCACTTCAGATTAGAAAGAAAATGTTTATTTTTCATCAGACGCTTTAAAAAATAAATAAACAATTTTTAAAAAGACATACCGTAATTTGGGATGAACAATAAAATTTGGAAGAGACAGAAGACGAATGTGCGCCGGAAACACAATAACATGGTCACACGCGTTAAATTTTCACATTTCGTGGTAAAATTTTTTTTGTGGTTTCAGAACTTGAAAAGATTTAAATTGAAAAAAAACACTTTAGAAAAAAAGGCGCACTAAATGCCGAACATGCGATGTCCTTAGTTCGGACAGGTCGGAGAAGAAAGTCGACGTTCGTTCATCGAGATCGTTCGGGCGACTGGCTACGGACCGAAAGTGGGTGTAGAATCGTGAGGGAGCTCCCTTCTCTAAACGCCTAGTAATACAATGAATGCTAAACCTTCACAACGTTTATTTTAAAAATTTCCCAAGTTCGTCCCTCGTACTCTTCGGAGTCGCTGTTCGGATATACCTCTTCTTGGTAAACATGGGCTTTCTTCTATGGTGACCACAGATTCAGTCACGTTTTGCGTCGGACATTTATTTCCTAATATTTTACCGGTGAGTTCGTCGTATCCAGCGGGTAGAGGAAGAACGCAAGGGTCGCCTTTTCGGGTCGGAGGTGGGAAAGGTTTTAAGTATCTTCAAATGTCAAACCTTCAGGAGGGCATTCTTCGACAGGCGCCGCAGGCGTTCGTATTTGATCAGTTTGGCTAGCATCTGTTCTCGTTTCAAGCCTAGCGCTGCTGGCGGCATCTTTGAAGATTTTCGGCGGACATTTGATTCTGTCTCCTAAGCTCAAGGAATCGTGGCGGCGAAGAGTTTCACGGCATTCGTCTGTTGTTCTGTGTACCATACCGTAGGCTGGGGGGCCATCTGTTCCGATAGTGCAGGCCCCATGAGGTGCTGAGAACGGCGGGTAGTCTATTGGTGGACGGACTACAGGGGATTCTCCTTGAGGGAACCTAGAAGATGGATAATTCTGACTACCGTATCTTTCCTCTGCTTTCATAAAAGGTGAATACACATGGCTGTCTGGAGGAAGAGTATACGTTTTTCTCCTCGACATACAGCAGGTTCACCTTCCCCAGCGAACGCTACATTACTTCTCGTGCGATCTAAATCTCCAAATTCTGATTTTCCTCTTCCTGCACCAGGGATGCTTTTTGTCGCGGGGTGGCTTAAACTAACGCACCCTTGAGGCATTTCGGGTTCGTAGTTAACAGCGAGTTTTCTCCCTTCTGAATACGTCGGTTGTGTATATTTTTTAATCGCGACACCCCCGCGTTTTGTAATCGTAGAAACGCCCGTTTCTGTATCACGTAGCGGGGCGCAGATGAACTGAGAAACATCACGGATTTCATTCATCCCGACCACTCTCGGCAAGTTATAAACGACGTTTCGAACGGGATCGAAGCCTTGTGGTGGTCTTTCTTTACACAATGGAGCTTTATAGTTGACATTCGAAGGATGTAGTCCTCGCCCAGTGTGTCCTGGTCCTCCTCCCGGTGTCGGCCTCGTAGTAACATCTACATCTTGCTTGAGATAAACCGTAAAACGTCTACACTTCAAATTTCGTATCTTACAAAAATATTCCGATTATCCCAACACTCAAAATCGCTATTCATATAATTAGTTTTTATTGAAATTTATTATAATCCTCTAACTAATGTTTTGACGGCCAATTTCCAATACTGTACATGATGAGATGATCTTATATGAATTTGAGTGGGCCAAGACAAAATGAGAGAAAAAGGTTGCAACCAGTTTTCGGGTAATTCAACTACTGGCTGAGCCCGATTCATCCAGAAAAGAGCGAGGCAAATCAATGTCTGAAAATAAATTAAAGTAATGTTTTTTTCAACGCAAAAATTATTACCAAGGCCGCATGCGAAACGTAGTTTAAAACAAGGTGGACCTTTAAGTTTGTCATCTTTTTTGCTCGAGCTAAAATAGAAAATGAAATTGAAAGTTTGGCCACTCCTTTTGAGCCAAGAAAATATGGCGAAATATGGCCACAGGAGAACTTAGAAAATTTTTCAAAAAAAAAAAAAAAAAACCCGGAAAATTTTTCGAAAAAAAAAGAAAAACTCGAAAATTTTTCGAAAAAAAAAAACTATGAAAATTAAAAAAAATAATAATAACTTCCCCCTTCCTTTTTTTCCTTCCTCCTTTATACTTTCCCCCTTCGTTATAATTTCGTTCCCTTATACTTCCCCTCCGTTATACTTCCCCCTCCTATATACTTCCTCTTCCCACATACTTTCCCTCCAATATTGTTACTTCTCTTTAAGGAAGTTTTCGTTGGAAGCTCTTCAAACCAGTACATTCCTTACCTTCATCTAGACACGCCTGAGCGACAGCGTTGTACTCCCTTTCCTTCTTGGCGTAGCGGGCAAAATCTTCTTTCATATTGATCCCATCAAGCTCTCCTTTTATGGTCTCTTTTTTATGCTGAAGTTTCGTTTTTACCCCTCGTCAACAACACAGAAACCTACACAAAGTTATTCACAACATTTTTTAAAATCAAACAAACCTTGTTAATAGCATAGGGTCTTATTGCGTTCGCAAACGTGATAACAACAGCGAGAAAAAGAAGAGCCATCACTTCTAAAGTTCTCAGAACGTCAAATTTCCATTTTCTATGTTTATTTTCTTATAACCTTTCCATAGTTATATATTATCAGGTGGTTCTTTAACAAAAAAGTCTAACCAACCATCGTTTATAACCTTCGTAGTTTTGTTTTGTTCACCAATAAACTAAATGGCAACTGGTAAGTTTTTACAGTTTATTTTGTTAAATTGTATGTTGATATTTAACCGTTGTTTAAAAAGTTCAAGTTCCTGAAAAATCAGAGGCTGTGAAACAAGAAGAATCTGAAGCACCTCCTTCTGCGGGTGCAGAGTCTTCTAGTAGTGCTGGTAATTATTTGGAAGAATTGAAAAATAGGAGATAATTCATTTCTTTTAGCTCCTGCGAGTTCATCGGAAAAGGTAGAGAATGGCGCACCCAAAAAAGGATGGCCGAAGGGTAAAAAAAGGAAGAAGGCGATCAAAGATTCGACCGCACCTAGACAACCTCTGACTGGTATGTTTGTACAAATTATTTCCCCAAAATGACTGTAAAACCATCAATTTTCTGTTGAAAATCTCTAAAATTGGTGCAGAAGTCTGTTCGTTTGATTGCATCATAATAGGAGAGTCTGCAGAAAAACGATGGTGAATTTGATCATAATGGGATTCATTGGGCGGAAAACTTTGAAAAAGTTAGTTAATTTGCCAAAATAGTGATGAAAACACCGGGAAATTTGGTGTTTCCCTCGGTAAACCGATTTTCCTCGGTTTTCCTCGGTAAACCGGGAAACTCCTTCGTAAACCGGGAAACACCAAATTTCCCGGTTTACCGAGGCCAATCTCTGATTTTGTGGCTAGAAATCTTACTTTTGTTTCAACGCATTAAAATGGGAGAATATGTCCACTTATTAAAAACAATTAATTTTTGTGATGTTTTATTTTAGGGTATGTTCGATTTTTAAATGATAAAAGAGAGCAAGTTAGGGCGGAAAATCCAAATTTGCCTTTTGCCGATATCACCAAGACATTAGCCGCTCAATGGAGTGTCCTACCTCAAGATGAAAAACAGGTTTGTATTCTTTAAGAATTAACCATTTTTACTTCAAATTTTTAGCAATATTTGACAGCTGCGGAGCAAGATAGAGAAAGATACTCTCAGGAATTGGCGGCTTACAAACAATCTGAAGCCTATCGGATATTCAGCGAGCAGCAGCTTGGTAAAAAAGTCAAAGAAGAACAAGATGAGAGTTTAGGGGTGTCCGAAACGAATGATTCTGGTTTAGACATTCCCATATTTACGGAGGAGTTTCTCGATTTTAATAAAGGTCGAGAAGCCGAATTGAGACAGCTGAGGAAAAGCAATACTGATTATGAACAGCAAAATGCCACTATTCAGACATATTTGGCCGGATTGAATACTGCGATTGAAAAGCTCAACGTTGAAACACAACAGCAAAAAAGCAACAACAACGCCCTCCAGCAACATTTGAGCAATTTAAGAAGCGCATTTACGTCAATCTTCTCGACCATCCACGTCCCAGGAATGGCTCCTCCGAACCCAGACAATATCGACGCATACATGTCCAAGCTTGCCTCATTCGTCAAAGATAATCCATCAAATCCGGCAGTGGGGAGCATCAGGAAAGCCGTTATGGAACTTGACCTGCAAGCCTGACCCTCGGATAAGCCCAACACCCAGAAAAAGAAGACGGGGAAGAAATCTTAACTATTTTTAGATGTGATACAACTTTTTTTTCTATTACTACTGTTTTTTTCCTGTAATTCGCTACTTTTAAGTCGCTACTCTATTCATACTTATGTAATTTTACATTTTTAAATTAAATTCTTAATTCATATGTTGTTGTTTTATTGTTAAAATTTGCTTTGAAGAAATAGGAAAATTTAGATCTTTTAAAAATGTCAACTTCTAAAGATAAGGTAAACTATTTAAGGGATAAAGCTTACAGGCAGACCCTGGGAAAACTTTTTTCAGTCTCAACTTTTTGGCCAAAAAACACCCTTTTTTTATTGATTTATAACTTTTCAGTTCCAGCTATCCATTTATTTTTCCTCAGTCTTCTGCCCTTTTTTACCTGTTTTAAGGCGTTCTCTTTTTGGGCAATAATTGCCCTTTTTTTGGTGTTTTCCTTGATCTTCTGAAGGAAAAGCGAGTAAGTTCCCCAATCATTTCACCCTAAGTCAGTTATGCCAAATCTAGGTCTACTGTTTAAATCTGTAAACAATTTTTTAACAATTTTTTTAGCCTGATGATGAATTTGATAGTACGGCAGCGAAAATGGCACAGGTTGATAAACTCTGTTCAGCTCTTGAGCATAAAGACGAGTTGATTCGTTTTGTCAAAAGCAGATGAATATTAAAACGGTTAAGCCGAGAGTGAAAGTCCCTTCGATTCAAGATAGAATAGCTCATACGAGAAACAGCGAGATTTCGACTAAAAAGTATTTTACGACCGGCCGACAAATAAAGCAGATCCGTGACGTTTCTACTGAGCCGAGTCCGTTCGACGCCTCATCCTGCGAGAACTTCCTCACCGACATTTCGTTCAAGCCGCCCAAGGTCATCAAAACAAGAATGAATCATTCGTACATGTTCGACTATCAAAAACCTGACATTTTGGATCGCCTCTATGTCCCAGATTCCGACGAAATCCCTCCAGCGAAAACCGACAACAACTCCGAATACTTTACGTTGGTCAAAGGACGTCCCATTCGTGAAAAATTCGACAAACGACATTTCGCCGTAAACCACAGACGTTGCTTCTTCAAAAAGCTCTGCGCCGGCTTTTTAGAAGACGAGATCAAAAAACAAGAGGAACACCACATCCGAGATTTATGGCAAATGTTCACAATTCGGGAAGAGCTCGATAAAATAATACAGTCATTTGAAAATTATTTATCCGACGACCACCAAGAAGCCGTAAAAATTATCGAAGAGTCGCAACAAATCGCTCATTTAAAAGACCAAAAGATGCAGGAGGTGAAACTTTCCAGAGGTTATTTGAACGCCATTAAATGCAGCCTGTATCGCATGGACGAAGAGCTCGCCTACAGAAAATACTGCAAAGAAGCCATTTATAAAATAAGTCCGACCAATGGCAAGAAGAATTTGAAAAATCAAAAGAAACTTATAAACCCAAAGCTCAAGCTATGGCAGAAGAGCTGTATGATCACTACCAAGAATTCCTCGCCTACAGCCCAGAAGAAGACAAACATTTAGACAAACTCGTCAACGACCTTTTCAACGATATCTTGAACCTTGGCCCTCCTTCCATTTACTTCCAGCATCCTTGGGAAGTCGACCTGGTCTTCAAAGAATTCGAACTGCAAAATTTACACGCCGCAAAACATTATCAGATGTCAAAAACATTCAAAAAGATCTAAACATATTGTTGAAACACGTCAAAGAATATTATACCATCGAAATAGGATGTCTTCAAGAAAAAATTAAAGATTTAGAAGCAGGGATTTTATATCAGAAAGATCGCTCTCTTGAGCTAGAAGCGATCGCCAAAGAATTGACTCAAACTGTCTTCAAAGATGTGGTCAGTGCTGACCACATATTAGAAACTCAAGCTTTAGTCAAAAATATGTTCGATGAAATAATCGGCGATGAAGACACCAAATTATCTTATGTCGAAATGATGGAAAAAGTCGAAACTGAAATGGTCGACGTTTGGAATAAAGCACATGAAATTCCGAGGTTCAAATATCAAGAATATGAGATGAAAGTCAGGAATAAAATGAGAGAAGAAAGAACAGCAGCTCTTGATGCGAAAAGAAGAGAAAAACGATCGTCTTAACAGTGGATAGACTTCACAGGTCATACATACGACAAGGGAGGACCATGTTTAAAAAATTAGTTCCTCGTTCCGACCCTCCACCTTTAATCAAACGTTTTGAAAGGATGAAATTAAAACGAAAATTAAAAGAAGACAAAAAGAAAAAGCAAATTTCAAAAACGGAAATAGATAAAAGGTTAAAATCACGGGCGACTTTGACTTCAGACGAGATGACTGAAGAAGAAAGTAAAGTTGATTTGCCCAAATTGGTTTCATCATCTGAAGTCGAAGTTGAAGAAAAGACCGGCCCAAGAATCATTTCGATGCCGATAGAAGAAGAAGAAGAATCAAAATATGAACAACCGCGACAAGTCTGGACACCTGTCGAATCCAAATTTGCTGTAAACGAACGTTCCATTGCTGATATCGTCGAAAAGTTTAAAGAAATCGAAGAAAGCCTCCCGATGCATAAGCTGCAAACGAAAATGACCGAGCCGCCTGAGACACTACCTTTTTTTAAAGGCTACAAATTTAATTTCGACCGAATTTATGCTTTGCATGAATCATTCTTGATGAGTTTAGAAAATTCGGGTCGTACAGAACTGAGTTTGAAGGTGAGGTCGAACTAGAGGAAATATATCAGAAAGTTGAAGAAGCCTTCTCTGAGAATAAATCTTTTAGCTACGTATCTTCGTCGCTAAGTTCTTCCGTGTTTCCATCAGGACGTCCGTCGACCCGTCCGTCCACAGGTCCGATCAGTCGACCACAATCAATCGTCGCGATTGACGACATTCAAGCCCTCATGACCGCCAACTTGAACAATAGTTTAAATAAACATGAATCTGATGAATAATTTTATTTATGCATTTCTCGAGATGCTTTTTTTAGAAGCTCTTGATACGTTGCTCGTCCTCGTTTTTGCGAAGAAATTTTTCAAGCCGTTCAAAACAAGGAGGTTTTTTCGTCTTTTTCATCGTATGGATTCCCCTAAAACATTCATCAAATTCTGTCGCTTTTAGAGCGAAGGCCGAGAAAAAACGCGCATTCCCGGACGAATCCGGGCTAAAGTAGCGTTTTGGGCAAAATAGTGAAGACACCCCCTACTGCTTTTTAAACGTATATGACGTCATAGCGTCCCTATAGCGGCTACTCGTCCTTCATAAAAATTACTTCGTAAATAAACTTCGTGAGGCCTCGACTCTGCGTCAGATAACTCTCTTGATATTTGGCGACTTCGAGAAAATATGCTAAGCCATCGATGGAAATTTATTATCTGAAAAAGTTATTTCAGGATTACCAGATTCACAACCGCTGTCCTCCAAAATTATTTCCTCCCCAATGCCTCTGGATGAATCCTCGGGGAATTTTGACAGGCCGTAGGCGCTCTCAAGGTATCGCTATCGTACTTACGCGTCGAGTTTGTCGAGTTCCCTTCGTACCCGGAGCGCGTCAATTATTTGATAGTAAAATCACCCTTTTGCGAAATAGACACGCAATAAGAATTAAAATGTAAAAATAAAGTTTTTGACTTTTGAGGCGGCCATTTGCCCCAACCCGCTCGTCGAGGAGACGCAGGTACGAAGAGGGTTGGCCCGGGTCGGACAGGCGCTTTCAGTTCTGCCAATACTTCCCGGTATACCACGCAAGTCGAAACCCGAAGCTCTTTTCCCTTGAAATGGCCGACTTAAAATATCCACAAAATCACAAAAGTAGATGGCGAAAATATTGCTTTTTAGTAATAAAAGGCTTTTATTTAAATATTTTTAAAGGAACCATAAAACCTGTTGTTGCGAATTAACGTCTAAAAAGCCTTTTTTTTAATCTTTGTCTAAAAATAAGGGTGAAACTTCCATAAAGGGAACTTTTCTTAACAAAACAGGTTGCTAGACTTGTTCTACGTGTATTTTATGTCTAAAAACCCAACAAACGTCATTAACGAAGGAAAAATGGATTTTTTTTTCAGGAGGCTGGTCGGCGGCGTAGAAAACATTTTTTTTCTGTCTTATTTTTATTTCTCTCCCCTTTGTAACCGACCTCGATCTTTTTATCGGAGTTAGACGATAACCTCGTGGGTCGCACCGGACTCCTACGCAAGACTGATAGTCTCTGAATACGCTCATTCATTAATATTATCGTATTAGCTTTTAAAATTTTAACTTCCTCAACATTTTTAAAGCCTTATTGCGGGGGGAGAAGCATCCTCAAGGAGTACTACCAAAACCTGCTAACCGGGCGCTAATCGAAGATTAGTTACACAGGCGGGGGGCTTAGCCCATCCCGTCCCATGCAGGATTTTTGAAATGAAGAAACTCCGTCCCATGCAGGATTTTAGAAATGAAGAAACTCCGTCCCGTGCAGGATTTTTGAAATGAAGAAACTCCGTCCTGTGCAGGATTTTTGAATATGAAGAAACTCCGTCTCATGCAGGCTTTTAAAAATGAAGAAACTCCATCCCATGCAGGATTTTAGACACGAAGAAACTCCGTCCCATGCAGGATTTTAGAGATGATGAAACACCGTCCCATGCAGGATTTTAGAGATGAAGAAACTCCGTCCCATGCAGGATTTTAGAGAGAAGAAACTCCGTCCCGTGCAGGATTTTAGAGATGAAGAAACTCCGTCCCATGCAGGATTTTAGAGATGAAGAAACTCCGTCCCGTGCAGGATTTTAGAAATGAAGAAACTCCATCCCATGCAGGATTTTAGACATGAAGAAACTCCGTCCCATGCAGGATTTTAGAGATAAAGAAACTCCGTCCTGTGCAGGATTTTTAAATATGAAGAAACTCCGTCTCATGCAGACTTTTTGAAATGAAGAAACTCCATCCCATGCAGGATTTTATAGATGAAGAAACTCCGTCCCATGCAGGATTTTAGAGATGAAGAAACTCCGTCCTGTGCAGGATTTAAAAAAAAAAAATTCGAAGAAACTCCGTCTCATGCAGGCATTTAAAAATGAAGAAACTCCATCCCATGCAGGATTTTAGAGATGAAGAAACTCCATCCCATGCAGGATTTTAGAGATGAAGAAACTCCGTCCCGTGCAGGATTTTAGAGATGAAGAAACTCCGTCCCATGCAGGATTTTAGAGATGAAGAAACTCCGTCCCGTGCAGGATTTTAGAAATGAAGAAACTCCATCCCATGCAGGATTTTAGACATGAAGAAACTCCGTCCCATGCAGGATTTTAGAGATAAAGAAACTCCGTCCTGTGCAGGATTTTTAATATGAAGAAACTCCGTCTCATGCAGACTTTTTGAAATGAAGAAACTCCATCCCATGCAGGATTTTATAGATGAAGAAACTCCGTCCCATGCAGGATTTTAGAGATGAAGAAACTCCGTCCTGTGCAGGATTTAAAAAAAAAAAATTCGAAGAAACTCCGTCTCATGCAGGCATTTAAAAATGAAGAAACTCCATCCCATGCAGGATTTTAGAGATGAAGAAACTCCATCCCATGCAGGATTTTAGAGATGAAGAAACTCCGTCCCGTGCAGGATTTTAGAGATAAAGAAACTCCGTCCTGTGCAGGATTTAAAAAAAAAATTCCAAGAAACTCCGTCTCATGCAGGCATTTAAAAATGAAGAAACTCCATCCCATGCAGGATTTTAGACATGAAGAAACTCCGTCCCATGCAGGATTTTAGAGATGAAGAAATTCCGTCCCGTGCAGGATTTTGAAATGAAGAAACTCCGTCCCATGTAGGATTTTAGAAATGAAGAAATTGCATCCCATGCAGGATTTTAGAGATGATGAAACACCGTCCCATATAGGATTTTAGAGATGAAGAAACTCCGTCCTGCGCAGGATTTTTGAATATGAAGAAACGCCGTCTCATGCAGGCTTTTAAAAATGAAGAAACTCCATCCCATGCAGGATTTTAGACATGAAGAAACTCCGTCCCATGCAGGATTTTAGACATGAAGAAACTCCGTCCCATGCAGGATTTTAGAGATGAAGAAACTCCGTCCCGTGCAGGATTTAACCGGACGCTAATCGAAGATTAGTTACCGTGGGGGGGGGGGGCTTAGCCATATTGCCAGCTCAGCTTGAAGGGGAAAAGAAGTTCAAAGGTTTAATTGGTTTCCGCCGAAAAAATTCTAGACCATATAAATCTTCGGCCGGGACGTTTGAAGAACGGAAAGGAAGATTTAAAAAAAAATGCGAGCGAATTACAAAACGGTAAACGTGTCGGGACTCTGTGAGGGGGCCGGGCTCGATCGGGAGCGGCGCGGAAACGCCCCGAGTAGCGCCCGAAGAACCGGTTTTCCGACGGCGACTTCTTTCGTCTCGACCCCGTCAAACGATTCTCCCCAATTTACGTCTTATTTTACCTAAAATTCAAAATGTTATATTTTATTCGTGGGAACAGAAGGCCCATAAAAAAAATGCCTCCCACACACGGTAGCACCTGGGGGTATGACTTTTGTCCCCCTTCGCCTACGCCCACTTCCGTATTCAATTCAAACGGCAACATTTCTATTGAAAAATTCAGAAGCCACATAAAAAGAAAAAAATTTATTTGAATAATTCGAAGGCTGACGGAAGCGATCAAAGACTTTTAAAACGTCTCTTTAAAACCCCACAGATTTGAAATCCGTTGGAAATTTTTTTTTCTTTTAACTGACGTGACGAATCACCAAACCAATGACACCCGTGACTAAGCAAAGTTCCGAAAGGGCGATTTCAATCAATTTACACGTACGTCATAATAGACATATTAAGATATTTTTCTTAGCAAAGAATGTTAAAAACTTCAAAATTGCGTTCAATTTTTTAACCTAGCTACTTTAACCTTACGTTATTGCTGCTGGCGAAGCCAAGGGACGAAATAGTCAATTAGTATAGTTCGAATGTTTCCCTCCAGGGCCGCGAGTTTTTAATTAAATAGCTTTGTTCCAACCGCAGTTTGAAACTGGTTTGAAACTCTTGGAGCATGCGCAGAAGGATTATCAATTGATTTTCTGAGAAGGATTTTCAATTGAGAAACGATTAGAACGACGTCAAATATAACGTCCAAATCCTTCTGCGCATGCTCCAGGAGTTTCAATTCAGTTTCAAACTGCGGTTGGAACAAAGCTATTGGGAGCTTATTAGAAGTGATAAAAAATGTGAGAGGTACTAGGTAATCGAAGATGTTTACATTTTGAGGATCAGCTGTCTTGTCTCCCCTCCCTCTTAGAAATCAAGGAGTCAACATCCGCCTTGGCATCTGAGGTAAAAGAAACTTCTCGTCATATTGTACGAAGACGCCGCAGGTAAAAAAGAGGCACGAGCCTGCATTGTTTCTCTCCACCCCCGTAACAAGCTCCGAGCACCTTTTTTTTTTTCTGTTCCTTATTCTTCTCTCCCCTGTCTGAAGACTTTCGGTTCGAGGATTAAACAGGGATAACCACTTTCGGTTTCTTTTAAAATGCTTTAATCTCCCTTGTTTTGGAGAGTTAACCGTTGTTTAATGAGGCGATTGATTGAGGTGTTATTTATTGAAAAATAAAGGGAGAGTGAAGGTGATTCCCCGCGGCGAGAAACCGCGAAGCGATCGAGCGAAAAGACACGCAAACAAACAAAAGTTCAATAGGGGATTCCGAACCGTAAGAAATTTCATAAACTCGATTAGATCCCCGTTAATTACTCAGCGTGATTCCGCCTCGGGGGATCTCCAAGCGACGGGGAGGGTTTTCCCATGATTCGCGCAGCTGGAAATCTGAAGGAGGCTCAAAGGGCTTGTCCTACGCATTCCCACAGTTTAATAATCGAGATCTCCGCCCGGGCTCAACAATACCTTCTTCCATTGCCCATTTCTTTCCCTTCAATGGTACTTCAATAAAAAGGACCCGAGTTGCTAAATACCTATTGATTCTATAGGCAGAGGACAATAGTTGAAGGGAAAAGAGAAAACGACTTCCCACTGTTCTTGACGACGTTATTTGTTGTCCCACTCCTATCGAGGACAATTCAATTTTTGGCCCCACCAATCTTAACGTTTAGAAATTTCTCAGATGCGTAACCTGTAAAAGTGCTCAGATCTTCGATTAGCGTCCGGATAGCGGAGACTATTTAGTAGCCTTAGGGAACTCTATCCTAATCTACGTTTACGGTAATCTTACGATTTGCGTTACAGGATTTTCGCAGTACTGTAGAGAAAAGCCACATATAAATCAAAGCATTTCTGCCTGTTAAGGCATTTTAAGGATCAGTGGCTGCCATTCTTACCAAATAAAGGCATTTTCAGTCTGGCTTGAGAACAATATCTGCCAGAGATTGGAATTTTTAGGCTCTCTGGCAAAGCATTACTGCCTGATAAGGCATTTTATGGATCACTGGCTACCTTTCCTACCTGATTAAGGCATTTTCAGTCTGGCTTGAGAACAACATCTGCCAGAGATTGGAATTTTTAGGCTCTCTGGCAAAGCATTACTGCCTGATAAGGCATTTTATGGATCACTGGCTACCTTTCCTACCTGATTAAGGCATTTTCAGGCTGGCTGAGAACAATATCTGTAAGAGAATGGAATTTTTAGGCTCTCTGGCAAAGCATTACTGCCTGATAAGGCATTTTATGGATCACTGGCTACCTTTCCTACCTGATTAAGGCATTTTCAGGCTGGCTGAGAACAATATCTGTAAGAGAATGGAATTTTTAGGCTCTCTGGCAAAGCATTACTGCCTGATGAGGCATTTTATGGATCACTGGCTACCTTTCCTACCTGATTAAGGCATTTTCAGGCTGGCTGAGAACAATATCTGTGAGAAGAGAATGGAATTTTTAGGCTCTCTGGCAAAGCTACTGCCTGATGAGGCATTTTATGGATCACTGGCTACCTTTCCTACCAGATATGACAGAGTTTCACCATCTCGTGCCTCTCGCAATGGGTAGGAGTACGAAATTTCTTCCTACCAAAAAAAAATAAATAAATAAAAAGTGGCAATTTTTTACACCAAAAATTCTTAAAAAATGGAGTAATTGGTGAACATTTGGTGAAAATCGGATTAACGGTTCGGCCGCAGCGAATTTTTTCAAATTTCAAACAGACATAGGTACACGTATATCCGCCATTTTTTCGAAATTCAAAAATCGCCCTCGCTACATTCTTCTTCACCGGTTAAAGAAATTTTTGTGAAAATTAGATGAAAATCGGATGAAAACTGTGGCCGTAATGTGATTCGGAAAAAAATGCTACGGCCGGCCGGCAACACAGACAAAGTTGAGATCGGTAAAGATCAATGATTTGAACCTCCGGGTCTAGAAGTCCCTTCCCCAAAAACCCGACGTGGAGGGTATCACTATAACTTCTTTAAGGAAGTTAAAAAGATTTGGACCTTTTTTTTCAACTTTTTAAAATGAGCAGCCTGAGGTGCCTTCTCGAGGGCACCCAGAAGATTGACTCCTCTCTTTTACGAGCGGTCATTACGGAAAGATCGCACTTAGGAAGGAAAAATTTGTGAAGCGATTAAGTTAAACGTCGAAAACGTTTAAAAACCGTCTAGAATTTCAACATCTATTTAAGTCAGCTGGTCAGGTTGAAAAATTTATATCAACAGATGGATTCCCCCTTCGACCCTCGTCGATCGCCTGTTGCGCTACGCCGTCACAAAAGAAAACAACCCCCCGTGAGTAATGTTGGGAATTCGACCCTATTTTTGAGTCAATAAGGGCTCTTATAATTGAAAAAAATCTCTTCATTAAAAAATGCATCGTTAGACACGAATAGAGAGGTAACCGAAAAAACAACGCCCGGTCAATTAAGGCCTAGCGGATTAAGTGGTTTGTAAGCTAACAATTGATTAGTATGGATTTCAGGAGGCTCAATTGTGACAAAAGCTAATAGTAATTACTGTGATTGGAGACTTCTCTCACAGTGTCACTAATCGTCGATTAGGACGTTTGTAGAACAGCCGAATATGAATAAATGTTAATATGGTAAGAATGGTAGCCCAGTGATCCTTAAAATGCCTTAATCATGTAGGAATGGTTGCCGGAGAGCCTAAACATTCTCTAATAGCTCAGTCACTCTGAAAATGCTTTAATCTGGTAGAAATGGGAGCCAGTGAGCCTAAAACGTCCACGCTCAGCCAGCCTGAAAATGCCATTATCTGATAAGAGTGGCAGCCACTGATCCTTAAAATGCCTCATCAGGCAGTAATGCTTTGCTAGAGAGCCTAAAACGTCCACTGTCTGACAGATATTGTTCTCA
>JACGAQ010003315.1:0-30567 GCA_014119065.1 Orius insidiosus | reverse complement strand
CTATAGACCCGATTTCAGGCAATTTAATAGAAACTAGCAGCCGAAATCTTGGAACTCGCCCTGTCAAGTTATTTGCAATAACCATGCATGGCAGCAAGCTGTAAGATCTTGATTCCATGATTAAAGTCTTAATAATTTGCTTTTTTTTCAGGTCGTAGCTAGGTCAAGTCGTTCTTGGCTGAGCTATTCGCATCAAAACCGTTTCCATTTGACTCCTCTTTTGTACGACTCGTTTGAATACGCTTCTAGTTTTGCGACTGAACAATGTCCGAAGGTATCGTCGTGATAGTGGGGAATACATTACGAATTTTACCTTTGAAAAACAAGGCGCCATTTTCAACCAGATATCAACCCCTTTGAAATACACCCCGAGAAAATTTTTAGTCCATCCTGAAAGTTCGAGTTTAATCATAATCGAAACTGATCATAACACATTTACTGATGAGACGATCAAACAAATGAGACTTCATATGGCAAAAGAGATGGAGGAAGCTGCCGAAGAGAATGAAATCATGATGCTAAACAGTTTGCAATCGATTTTCTCTCAGAAGAACTACCCGAGAAAGTTTTCGGTGCACCAAAAGCTGGGACTGGACATTGGGCTTCTCTTGTCAGAATTTTAAACCCATTTACAGGAAGCATGTTTTTGTGTCTCATTTAGAACAAAACGAAGCTGCCATCAGCCTTGGACTTGTCAGATTTTTAAATGTACCTGAAACCCTCCATTTGGTTGTAGGAGTCACCAAAGACTATCAATTGAACACAAAAAATTTTCTTCATGTTATCTTCACACTTAAATTTAAAAATCATAAATTAGAACTTGTTCATCGAACCACAATCGATGAGATACCCAACGCAATATGTCCTTTTTATGGACGTTTATAGTCGGAGTTGGCCGATACCTTCGCATTTATGAGTACAGTGAAAAGAAACTTATTAAAAAATGTGAAAATGAACAAATTCCTAATATGATAGTTAAAATTGAAGCAATGGGGAGGCGAATTTATGTGAGCGATATACAAGAGTCTGTGTTTATGGTACGCTACAAAGCAGCTGAAAACCAGCTCATTGTTTTCGCCGATGATATTCATCCAAGTGGATAACAGCGACCTCAATTATAGACTACAACACAATCGCTTGTGCCGAAATTTGGAAATTTTTCTGTTGTAAGTACATTTTAGTTATCCGAAATGTGATTTAATTTATGTTTAGGTTCGTTTACCATCAAACGCAAATGATGTAGATGACGATTTGAAGAGTAAAAAACCACTTCGTGATAGAGCAGCTGTCAATGGAGTATCGCAGAAATTGAATTTCATTTCAAACTTCCATGTTGGAGAAATCATAACTTCGTTGCACTTTGCATCCTTGATTACTGGAGGGCCTCAATCTCTTATTTATACAACATTGTCTGGCTCTGTCGGAATTCTCGTCCCATTTAATTCTCATGAAGATCAAGACTTTTTTCACCAACTGGAAACAAACCTGAGAACAGAATATCCTCCACTGTGTGGACGTGGTCATCTCTCTTACCGATCCTACTATTTTCCTGTTGAGGTAATAAACAAGTCGCTTTTATGTAACACAAAGTGTTTTATGTAATTATTATTTTTTTTAATAGAATGTCATTGATGGTGATCTTTGTGAGCAGTATAACTCTTGAACCGTCGAGACAGTCGTGATTGCCATGAACTTGGGGATGGAAGCAAATGAAATTACGAAAAAACTTGAAGACATAAGAACTAGATACGCTTTTTAATGCTGCGCAGAGTTGGGCATAATGAACCTCAGAGAGTTCTAAAGAGATACGCTGTAAGAAGTCTCTGAGGTCCTAGCACTGTAGTAGGGCAAAAAGTAATCGATTATTCTTTTTGATCATTTCATGTAAAGCCCGCATTACGCTCTCCAATTTATCGTTACAATAAATCGTTGTAAACAGATTGCACCAACTTATCGTTGCGTGTAATAGGTCCGTTCGATTTATAAACCAAGTTCAATCATTAATTTCAAAAGAAATGGATGATAATCCACCAAAGGCACTCTGCCAGCATTAGGCTCACTTCTCAGTTCATTTAGTAGATGTATACAGGGTGTCCGGAAACACATGGCATACTGGGAGAGCGTTAAAAAGTGGTTTTATGAAAAAAGTTAAATGTAAACTCGTAGTTTAAAGTGCGTTAAGTGTTTGGATACACAGGGTGCCCCCAACAGAACCTGACTTCGTTATTTTATATGAGAACCCCTATTTTTATTTCGGATTTGTAATCTACCAAAATTTCAAGTTGATTAGACTAGACTATTCATATGACCATTTTCGACAACTTTAAAAAATGTCAAATTTTAGCGTTTTTTGCGCTAAAATCCTTTAAAATCGACCTTTTTTTTTTTAATTCACTTATTCTTTTCCTAAGATTCCAACTGTCACAAATTCAACCATCTTCACATTCTGCATCACGAGATTTCGTCGCTAACGCCCTTCTTTCAAGTTAGACCCAAATATTTAGCTCAGAAATGAAAATTAGCGGTTGTTGAAAGGAATTTTTCTTTCGGACCACAAATTTTGAAAGAGCTACAGCATCTTTTGTATTGTGCATCAAAAATAAAATTCCGTTCTCAAATCGATCGCTAGAAATCGTTTGATAAATTGGAGCATGTAATGCCGGCTTCAGGAATAGTAATCAAAAATTACTAATCTTTAATCGTTAATCTGTAATTGATTATCCCGCTGGAAAAACGTTGCATGTAGCAAAAGGCAACTTTAAAAGAGTGAATTTTGTCCTAAAAGCAATTAAATGGAAACTTGTAAACTAAAGAGCGACATACAACGTTTTTCCACAAAACAATGCAAAAACCTCTGAGTCAAGTAATCTGCGCTACCTACATGAAACGTTTTTCCACCAAAGCAAAGCACGATTTGCCCCATTTCTTGCGCATTTTAGGCTATCTAGCTGTTTGAAAACTAATTACTTGAAGGTTGGATTCGATCAAGGATGGAACACAGAGGCTTTGTCCATTAAAAACCGTTTTTCCAGCGTGCTATTCAGTTGATATACTACTATCATACGACTACTTCTTTATAAGATTACATGATTATAAAAGTAATCGATTACAATTGCCCTGCTATACCTAGAGCACACTTTCTATTGGTCTGGACAGCATAGAAAAGGGCTTCCGGTAGTTTACTGAAGTTTATTATTGTTTTATTGTTGTTGCTAGAACACTGGGGGCCCTGGTTCCAATTCTTTTCATGGGGCCCCTTCTTTAAGTCTCCTTATATTTCTCAAGAAGAGAAATTTAAAAAGACTTAAAGATGGTGGGCCTGAAAGAAAACATTCCTTTCCCCTTGTTGATGGTTTTTCACAAATAAAATTTTTTATAAAAAGTCGTCGTCAGTTCATTAAAAAAACCATCAACAAGTGGATCCAAGAGCGACCGAACAATTGACGGCTGCACCGGATTGCGCATGGAACTAGGGTTTTTAATCCCTGCAATAAAGGTCACGTCCCTTTCAAACACCGTGATTGCGCATAGGGAAAAAATTCAAAACACCGTGATTGCGCAAGGAAGAAAAACTATGGAATAAATACTTTAACTAAGGCCCACGGTAATATTTATGCATAACCTATGTTTTGAACGTCTAATACTCTACGTCTAGTAGAGGCCATTAGACCACTCCTCCTGCTCAATCAAAAGCCTCAAAAGCCATGAGACCACTTCCTCCTGCCAATCCCAAGCATAGAGGCCATCAGTCCACTCCTCCTGCTCAATCAAAGCCTCAAAAGTCATCAGATCACCTCATCCTGGCCATCCGAAGCAATAGAGGCCATCAGACACTCCTCCTGCTCAATCAAAAGCCTCAAAAGTCATCAAACCACCTCATCCTGGCCAATCCGAAGCAATAGAGGCTATCAACCACTCCTCCTGCTCAATCAAAAGCCTCAAAAGTCATCAGACCACTTCCTCCTGGCCAATCCGAATCCATAAGGCTATTGGACCAATCCTCCTGCTCAATCAAATGCGCTATCACGGTGTCTAAAGTTTTATGTCCATGCGCAATCACGGTGTCCAATAGTTTTTACCTGTGCGCAATCACGGTGCCTGAAATGTTGGAGCAGGTAAAAAATGCGCAATCACGGTACGGCCCCAATTGACACAAGATTGCTAATATGGGGTGGTATTGAACTACCCTCGACAGACGGTTTTTGAAAGATGAGTACATAGATAAACCACGGGTACCTACCTACTTATTTATTATGTTTTTATAACTAATTTTATTAATAAATTAATTTGTTTATTTTTGTGTACTTTATGTCAAAGTTTTGCTCAGTTTTTGTTGGTTGTCAAGAAGGGAATTTTGATGGTCCCAGGAGGCGTCTATCGCTATTTTCTTTCGGCTGTATTATACCATAGATTGTGGTACAATCGATTTTTCTTGGTTCAATGCCCAAAAATTAAAGTATGTCCTACCACCACGGACGGCAATCGCCATCCCATGGCAATATGGCGAGGGCCCCCCGCCTCGACTCTTCCTCCTCATTGAGACAAGCCAAAAGCTAACACAAAGAAAAAAGTATTTAGGTATATACAATGTGTTCATTGCTAATCTATGAGCGGCAAGACTACTGGCATCGACAAATCGTCGATGACTCGAGGTGTTGGGGGTCTAGAGTTGGAATTAGATTATTGAGAATAACCTTCCAGTCAACTTCCCATGCTGACAGATAACAAAACTAAGGTTAAAAGTCTTATATTCACACGTGGTAAACAAATTCAATTTTTAAGTTGCATTACCTATACCTAATTCGATAGTTGACCTTTAAAATGGCCAAGTTTCGCCATAGGGTGAGCACCAAAGGTAAAAAATGGAAAAAAGGGTTTAGTTCGAGTTCGAACCCAGAAGCAAGCAAGTTTCGTGAAGCGGCGAAAAATCGCTTCTTTCAACCGATTGCGGGTAGTACAAAATGTGAACTTTGCTTTTTAGAATAGCTTAGCGTAGTTTTATTGGGGCGATGTATAGTTTATCATTATTCTTGTTAATGAGAAGACATTGTCATACATCCCACCTATCATGTTTGCCGAAATTATGGTTTGATGAATTTATCGTTTTTCAGGCTCTAGTCTTACAAAAGAAGCGATTGAAAAACACGATGCTGTATTTAACGGTCGGAAGTTTACTCCTATATGCAGAAACGATCGGAGGAATCACATAAAACGTTTGACACCTTTGCCAGTGACTGGAGCGCCTGTTCAACGAGTCCTTTAAAAAGTTTGTAAATCACCATTATTTTCTTTTATTATATCATAAAAATTTCAGAATTATTACAAAATTCACTCCTGATTCAGCCAACCATAAAAACATGCTTGCTGTCCTCGCCGCGGTGACGGAAGTCATCAAAGAAAATAATGGTGAAGAATCGACTACGGAATACTTCGGAGCTTTGGTAATTTTTTAAAAAAAAATTATTTTTATCTATTTGATTTTAGATTACTTCTTTGGCAACAGATAACGATGATGATACAGTTTCTGCGATTGTAAGCCTTCTTAGTTTATGCATCAAAAGCGTCCCTGAGCCGTACTTCAGCTTAAATTCTCTGAAGCGACTGCCATATTGTTGGAAATTTTAAAGAAATATGTGGAAAGCGAAAGAGTTCCTTTAGTCAGAGGTGTAAGTTTTTATCAGAGTCAAGTTTAGCATGTCAATATATAATATAGTTAGTTGATTGGCTAAACAGTTGTCTTGAGAAGTCAGTTACACTTTTTTTCCTCAGGTTATTGGATGTCTTTGTGTCTTACTTCGAGTTCAAGAAGCTGCCGTTTGGAATAATGCGTCTACCATCAACGTTCTGCAGTCTGTTTAGCTTTTGTTCTTTTTCCAAGCCTAAAGTAAAAAAAGGAAATCTACTTTTGAAGTACTTACAATTTTTTTAGGTCCGAAAAGCAGCTCAGCATGGCATCACTGTATTTGCTGAAGAGTAAAATAACGCCCACAGCTTTAAGTGTTATAGCTAAACATTGCGTAGAACTTGTCGAATCGGTTGCCACAGGGGGAATGACAACGACGCTTCACGCTTTGACCCTTTTGAAAGAAATAATGCACACATTTCCCAAAAAAGATCTCAAAGTAAATATAATAATAATTTATTTTTGTTTTATTTATAGCTTTTCCTTTTAGTGCTGCGAAGCAATTTTAAAAATAATGACACTAACGTTTTGGTGACGTCATGCAGTTTAGGAGCTTTACACAGCCTGTTTTCGAACTGTCCGAAAAATATGACCGTTCAGATGAATGCCAGGTTGATCAACGCCTTATATGATTATCAGCCTCCCCCTATGGATACACAGCCGACTCAGGCGTGGCTTATTGTACTTCAAGAAGCTCACATTAATCTTTCAAAGTAAGCCAATGAACTTCTAAAACTCTGTTTAATTTTTTTTTAGATCAGATATTTCATTGTGTGTGGCAATTTGCCCAAATTGTATAAAACTTGTACTGATCTATACGGGTGCGGACGGGTGGAAACAGTGGCCGCTGTTACTCACACTCTTCAATCTGTGACAGCCCATTGTATTGGCTCCGCTGTCCAAGATCATGGAATCATCAACGAAAACATCCTCTCAGTCGTCGAAATCATACATTCGTGTTTGTCTTATCAATATCATTCGTCTTACAATCATGTTCTTCATTTGATCTCCGCTTTATTTAACGTAAATCATTTTATAAATTAATATTTTTATTTATTTTAAAATAGGCATGCGGAGAGCAAGGCGGGAAACTTTTGAATAAAATTTTGAAAACGTTGGCTGATTTGAGGGATAGCGATCAGGTCACGTTTGTCAATGAGTTGGACAACGCAATTGGCAGTGCTGTTCGAGCGTTGGGCCCTCAAGTCGTCATTCAGGCGATTCCGCTTCAAATTAGACCTGGAGATGGAAATCGTGATTTCAAAAGAAGCTGGCTTCTTCCTGTTTTAAAAGATAACATCAAAGCTTCCACTCTAAAATGCTTTGTTGACCATTTCTTGTCACTTGCTACAGCTTCCAAGTATGTCAAAATTTCATTTTTAATTTTATCTAATATTGTTATTTTTAGAAATGAATCCGAGCGGTTAAAAGCTGCCAACGATCAGGTGGGAGCTTTAAGCTATGATCTTTTACAGTCTCAACTTTGGGCCCTTCTTCCCAGCTTTTCTCGCCAACCATCTGATTACTGAATCATTTCCTGTAAGTTAAACCCTCTTTTTTCTTCATTAAATTTTTTTTTTTGTATAGAATATTGCAAAAGCCTTGGGAGGAGTTTTATCTACAAGAAAAGACCTGCGACTTTTTGTTCTTTCCACTTTACGCCATTTAATTAATTATGCGTGTGAAAATGAAAGAAGCCAAGACATAGCAACATTGTCTAAATTCGCCAAAAATTATCTTCCAATCTTATTCAATATTTACACCACTAAAGTTACTGCAACTGAAGAAGGAGCCAGACTTTCATCATTAGAGACCATAAAAGTAAGTTTTATTGTAGTAGACAAAATACTTATTCAATTTACAGGCCTATTTGAAAATATCAGATCAAAATTTGAGAAGAAAAATTCGATATAGCAATCGCAAAAGTTGAATCTCCCGAAACGGAAGATTCTGTCAAAGAATATGCTATCGACCTTCTTCGTGTTCTTTTAATTTATCAAAACGTCGATGATATATCAAGCTCTATTCATTGATCATTAAGAAATTGTCTGAAAGCAATGGAAACAGCGAACAGAAGAAATTTTACAGGTAAAATTATTGCCCCATAAGGAGACAAGGCTTATCTGTTTTTTACAGGATTCTAGAAGAAATATTTACATCTGAAAATGAAGGGTGTAGAGAATTTTTGAATGAAAACATCAACCAAATTAAAGATCTTTTATTGAATTCGTTTTCCAAAGCAAATACAAACAGCCGTGGGTAAAATGAAATAAATCATCAATATTTATTAAGATAAATTCAGGCCAGGCTTAAATGCATAATGGAACTCCTAAAACGCTCGGAAGATGAAGCAAAAGTGAATTTGGTCGAAGTCATTTTACCGGAGACCATTCTTAGCCTCAAAGACATAAACAGCAAATGTCGAGAAACTGCATATCATATTTTGGAGCATATTTACACCAATGTTAAGATCGAAAATTTCGTTCACATAATTACTGGGGCTTCAAGGAACTCCATCGCTTATCTCATGCTCTATTCTAGCTTTGGCTGCTTTATTCCATCGTTGCAAAGGTAATTGGTATTTTAAAATTAATTTTGACAATATTCTTTGTAGATGGTATTGAAGTTGATGTTCAGGAGCAAATATTATATAATGTGGGACTTCTGGCTTTGTGTACAACTAGAGAAATTGTGTCTTCAGCTTTATCTTTCGTTAAAGTGTATAACCTCGTTTCCTAGGGATAAAGTCGAATCGTACGTTCCTCAAATGGTAAGAATGCAAGTCCTGCTGTTCATGACCCTGAACACCAAGCAACCTAAATATCTTGTAGAATCTTCAGCTTCATTTAAACAATTTCTTTTTAGATGAAATTATTTAGCAATATGTCAGAAGATTGTAAACGTCATAATAGAAATAAGACGAGAGATATTTTGTCCCGTTTGGTACGTTGGTTTGGAGCGGCGACTTTACAAAAGCATATACCGCCTAGGGATGAAGTTTTACGGATTCGTGTTCGAAATTGGGAAGCTGATGAGAGGAAATTGAGACGTCGTCGGGAAGAAAGCGAGTCGAGGGCTAGTCGTGATGATGACGGTTACTCAACATTTTCAGTTGCTGCGAAACATAAAAGGTTTGTTCATTCATAAGTATCTTATATCAATCAGTTAAACTATGGTAATCTGCCTAACATGTGCTTCCCTCTCGACCGAAATATAACAGTTTCATTTTTCAGCATTGAGGAATTCTGGCTGAGTCTGACTCTGACCTAGAAGACGAAGAAGAGGAGGACACAATGAGTAAATCGAGAAAAGGAAGAAGAGAAAGGCAAAAAACTTGGATAACTGAAGATGCGGATGAGTCGTTGACTTCACTGATATAGGGACTGCCAAGAAAATCACTGGGACACATCCTTCTAAAATGCCCAATATGCCAAATCCCGTTACCAAAAAGAAGGTGGAACCTTTCAAAACGACACCAGATGGTCGTTTGATCATTGCCGACACTCATGATGATGACGATGACGATGAAGCTCCTCATAAAAAGAAGAAAAAGAAAACTATGTTTGAAAATTCCGGTATATTCATTTTAATTTATTTTAAATTAATTTTGTTTCATATTTTTGTTTAGATGATGATTATGAAGAGTCTGATGATGACTGGATGACATGGGGTGGGGAAACTAGAAAACGTGCTTTGAGTGAAACTACGAGTATGTCTGGTCAACCGAATAAATACCAAGCTGGAGGATGGAATACATCGACCATTACATACAAAAGCCAATTCTGTATTAAGTAGAGGAAGTAGTAAAGCAAGCAGGAAAAAGGTAGTAAGGACCACAGATAAATCTGGGCAAGAGTACAAATCGAAAAAGGCCAAGGGAGATATCAAAAAGAAAGGTCTACCTGATCCGTATGCCTACATACCATTAAGAAGAGACAATTTAAACAAAAGGAAAAGGATGAAGTCGATGGCTCAAATGAAAAAGATTAACGGCAGCCAAAAAAGGAGCATCTCTTGGCTCAAAGCTGAAGGCGAAGAAAAATAATTTTTATGCTTAAAATAAATTAAAATGTAAATAATGTTTATTATAAACGCTTGAAGATAAATTTTAATTTTCTTTTCTTATTAAAACCTGTAAGTGAAAATGCGGTTACCATTGTTCCCATACTTATGAGGGCAGCAAAATGAAAAAAATCAACATTTTGATAAATATTTATTCAGCATCATTCATTTCGACATCATCAACATGAAGATCATCCAACATTTCTTCAAGAGTGATACATGGGGCGTTGCTATCCATGTCATCAGTGTCAACTGGAATGACTGGTTTCTTGATCCTTATAGATGATGTTCTGTCTATAGACGGCATCTTCCTCCAAATCATCCAAAAATGCGTTGTAATCCCTGAAAAAATTATTATTTGTGTATTTCAGATTTATTTGTTTCTTACTGGTTTGACCCTAAGCTAGTATCGTCCCTGGGAAGATGGTGGAGCTTCCAATTCCTCTTTCTGTTTCTGTTTGGATAGTGCTTCTTGACAAGGATAACATCGGGAATTTTGTCCATATTGAGTTTTTCGAAATTATCATCGTTGATGTTGCTTTCAGAAAGGTTATACCCAAGAACTGAATCGCCCGGTTTTAACAAATGCCCAAGATGACTTCGAGTGTGAATTGTATTTTCAGTCATTCCAAGATCAGACGCTTTGACAACCCAGATGTCACATAAAAAACGTGCTAAAAAGTAATTAAAAAACAAAGGTAAAAATGTATGATACCTTGATGGATATGTGTCCTTGCCCAGGGAAATAATTTCTCTCGTTGTCCATTATCGGCTCGAGATCCCATCACCACATATTCTGTGAGTTGCTTAGGGTTGAAGACACATTTAAACGGATCACGCCAGTAATTAGATCCCGAAACTTCAACGACTAAAACAAAATATAAAAAAATAAACAAAATGACATCTTTATACTTTGAGCTGAAAATGGATCGATAAGATGGACATTGCTGGTCACTCGTTGGACAACGCACAACTGCCCAATTCCTCCAAAATGGCCTGCAGACTGTTTAGACAAGCAGACGATACTGTCCTTTGATACAGGGACAAGTTCAATGCTATAAAATTAATGTTTTATTACAAACAAGCAATTTGAGATACAATACCTGAAGGAAACTTTATAATTAAAATGTTGCTCCGTATATCATGGGAGATGAGCTGTTTGGAACGTTGCCACTTGATTGGAAGAACCGTGTTGAGAAAATCTACCATTTTCTTGCGTGGGATTCCGTAGCATAGAAAAAGTCAATGCCCTCTATATAATTGAGATTAATAAATAAAAAAAGAAAGAAATATTACCCATGAATAGGCTTTATTCCTAACGTATTATCATGAGCTTTGTGTTTCAAAATCAATTGTTCCAGATAGTAGAATGTTTTTGTTTTCTGCCCTTTGCCGAACTTGTACGCTAGCTCTCCAAAAATTTTTGGCTTCATTCCGATGACAGTCATCGCACATTTGAGTCGCTATGGTGTACTCGACAATGAATACTTGCTGCAAGATCGTCCCTCCCAGGACTTCTCCTTGAATAGTCAACTTCACCTAAAAGCAGAGTTTAGGTATGAAAACAAAGATAATTTTTTATACCTTAAGTCGCTTAGAGTGAGGTTCAGTCCAAACAAATCCAGCATCGACCAACTTACTGTTAAGCCTTTAACTTTTTAAGACAAACTGACAGCAATTCTCTCGATTCCAACTGAGCGATCACCCACTCAGAAGGAGGTTGAAAATATCTAGAAACAACATTAAAAATTTGCAAAAATTGCAAAAGTTACCTTTCACATCCTTTGCAAAAATGAATGGTCGCCTGCTTCGGTATCCCTTCGAGATGTCAACCTCGTTCCTTAAGCAAGGGACGCACATATTCGCTGGGTTGGGTCGATAGGGACCCCACATTGACAACACAGTCTAAAAATTTAATTTAGTCTTCTACAAAAAAAAAAAGATCAAATGATACTAACATGTTACCAACGGTCCCTTTGACATCTTGACCAGGCGACAATACTCCATAAAAGTTATCAAATTTTAATGTTGTAAAATAAACTACCACAGAATTGGAAAGATGTATTAATGTAAAATAACGCAATATTCGTAGACAGACACGAGGGGAACCTTCTTTAAGGTTTTCACTTGCAGGCGAAGGCCAGTGGGGACAGCACGTGACGTCATTGTGCGTATAAACCAGTGTATGCATATTCATATTCATTAATTTTATATGAATTTCTAGAAATTATGAACACAAATTATTCATATACGTACTCGTATTCTAATTAATAATTTATGAATACATTCATATTCATGGATGAGAAAACGTAAAACTCTGGTAAATCCATACTCTCACAAGACCAATAAACTGCACAGGGTAATTAAAAAGATGCAGTGAAAAAAATATAGAAACTTTAATATTTTATTGAACAAGGGTCATAACATTATCAGTAAAATCAATGCGATATATTCTTACAGACCAGTCGTTTGAAGAAGCTGCAAGTAAAATGCTTCTTTCATCCTGTAACTTTGGATTAAAACGAACACGAGTTATCGTCAACGCTGGAATTTTTTCGAGGTTTAAAATATGAGTGAAGATGCTGTTTTCAGGGTCAAACAGTGACAAATTTATGAGCCCACTTTCTAAACCTGAAGCCAAAAGGTATCTTGATCCTAAAAGCATACATCTTTTTAACAGAGAACAAGAGGCTGCATCGTTCAACAGCTAAGGGTGGATGTGTTTATATACTTTTCTAGTTTTACATACCTAAATCAATAGATGAAAAATCGAGTGAATTGACTGAATCGGATTTTGAGTCTTTTCCTTTATTTTCACACAATCGTTCCAGGCACAGATAGCACCTTCTCTAGAACATGTTGCAAAATATTTTGAATCGCAAGTCCAGAACAATCCCAAATAATTCTAGAATGAAAACCTTTTGGGCTTGTTCTGCAACTCGAATTTCCATCTAAAATTAATAAAATTTAGATTTTTTTGTTAAATTTGAAGAGAAGAGGTGTGATCCAGTGCTTACCACACTTTTTGAAGAGGCACCAAGTACGATCTCGAGAAACAGAACCATCATTTTATCATCTGGAGAAAATTCAATCCTCGTAACAGTTAAATTATGCCCTTCTAAAACTTGAAGCTGTTCCCAGGTTTCAGTATCCCTAAAAAAATTTGCATCAGCCAATAATGTGCAGCATGAAAAGGTTACCAAATTATGATGGTTGCGTCATTCTTGCTTGTTGCTTTACAAGAAGATGCTAAAAGTTTTCCATTGGCTTGAGGCAAGAGAATAGACTTGATTTCCATGTCCATAAAGTTTTTAATTTCTGGCCACAAAGTATTTTGAACTAGAACGTCTTCAGTGGGTGGCTCTAAATTTTTTGAAATAGAAGTAAAAAATTTCATCAAACTAAAAAATAAAGAATCACAGATTCCGTGATTAAGATTTATCTTAACATCTGTGATAGATTTATTTAATCATCTCTGTGATTAAGATTTATTATCTTAATACAGAAAATTATTCCTATGATTTAAAATCTTAATCATATTCATGATTAAGATTTTGCCCATCTCTGCGTCAAAGTAGTAAAATATTGAATCAAGACGAAGTTTGCCACTGTTGCCAACAAAAGATGCAATATCCAAAAATATGGAATTTTTGATAATAATATACTTTTTTTTTTCTCAAAATACAAAAAAAAAAAGGTGAAAAGGTATCCTTTTGGTTAAGGAAAGGAGAGTTTCAAGGTTTAAAATACGGGCCTGAGACGAAGTGTTACCACTGTTGCCAACCAAAGACGCAATATCCAAAAATATGGAACTTTTGATAATAATTATATACTTTTTTATTCTCAAAATACAAAAAAAAGGTGAAAAGGTATCCTTTTGGTTAAGGAAAGGAGAGTTTCAAGGTTTAAAATACGGGCCTGAGACGAAGTGTTACCACTGTTGCCAACAAAAGACGCAATATCCAAAATATGGAACTTTTGATAATAATTATATACTTTTTTATTCTCAAAATACAAAAAAAAGGTGAAAAGGTATCCTTTTGGTTAAGGAAAGGAGAGTTTCAAGGTTTAAAAATACGGGCCTGAGACGAAGTGTTACCACTGTTGCCAACCAAAGACGCAATATCCAAAAATATGGAACTTTTGATAATAATTATATACTTTTTTTTTTCTCAAAATACAAAAAAAGGTGAAAAGGTTCAATATCCTTTTGGTTAAGGAAAGGAAAGTTTCAAGGAACGTTTAAAAATACGGGCCTGAGACGAAGTGTTACCACTGTTGCCAACCAAAGACGCAATATCCAAAAATATGGAACTTTTGATAATAATTATATACTTTTTTTTTCTCAAAATACCTACAAAAAAGGTGAAAAGGTGAAAAGGTATCCTTTTGGTTAAGGAAAGGAGAGTTTCAAGGTTTAAAAATACGGGCCTGAGACGAAGTGTTACTGTTGCCAACAAAAGACGCAATATCCAAAAATATGGAACTTTTGATAATAATTATATATTTTTTATTCTCAAAATACAAAAAAAAGGTGAAAAGGTATCCTTTTGGTTAAGGAAAGGAGAGTTTCAAGGTTTAAAAATACGGGCCTGAGACGAAGTGTTACCACTGTTGCCAACCAAAGACGCAATATCCAAAAATATGGAACTTTTGATAATAATTATATACTTTTTTTTCTCAAAATAAAAAAAAGGTGAAAAGGTTCAAGGTATCCTTTTGGTTAAGGAAAGGAAAGTTTCAAGGAACGTTTAAAATACGGGCCTGAGACGAAGTGTTACCACTGTTGCCAACCAAAGACGCAATATCCAAAAATATGGAACTTTTGATAATAATTATATACTTTTTTTTTCTCAAAATACAAAAAAAGGTGAAAAGGTTCAAGGTATCCTTTTGGTTAAGGAAAGGAAAGTTTCAAGGAACGTTTAAAAATACGGGCCTGAGACGAAGTGTTACCACTGTTGCCAACCAAAGACGCAATATCCAAAAATATGGAACTTTTGATAATAATTATATACTTTTTTTTTCTCAAAATACCTACAAAAAAAGGTGAAAAGGTATCCTTTTGGTTAAGGAAAGGAGAGTTTCAAGGTTTAAAAATACGGGCCTGAGACGAAGTGTTACCACTGTTGCCAACAAAAGACAGAGCAATATCCAAAAATATGGAACTTTTGATAATAATTAGATACTTTTTATTTTCTCAAAATACAAAAAAAGTGAAAAGGTATCCTATTGGTTAAAGAAAGGAGAGTTTCAAGGAACGTTTAAAAATATGGGCCTGAGATGTTGCCACTGTTGCCAACAAAAGACATTTAAAACCTTACATATTTAAAACATTTAAAAACTTACTTTTTGAAAAGCGGACGAATGAATTCAGAATGGAAATAACGGAATCAAACTAGGGTTTTGTGGGGGGGGGGGGGCTACCTTTTGATGAACCACTGCCTTCTCATATTTTGGCTCAATAAAATACAAATGATATATAACTTTACATATACGTATTAATAAAAATAATAATAATGCTATTACTATTTCAAATTAAAGAAATTGCTGTTTTTTTGCAATAAAAATGTTTGGATTAAAATTTCTCAGAATTTCAACTTTCAAATATTATTCCGACATCCGCCATTTTGTTTTTAGGCAAGTTTAGTCCTCAACGTTCCATGGCGTCTATTTTTTATGATTTTAAGGTAATTTTCTCAGATTTTGGAGTATCTTCTTCGTAGTTCAAATCTATTACACCCAGCTGGATAAATATTTCATTGTAGAGCTTTTTTTTAACTTCTTATAAGGAAGCTATTGTTTTACCATCATATTAAGTATAAAAACTATATTATAAAATATGAATGTACAAGAGAAATATACAGGGTATAAACAAAAAGGAGGATTATCGGCTGAGGTTGTGGCAGACAGCGAAGACGAAAAGAATCGAAAGCAGCGCCGCAAGTGGTGCCGAAATGCGAAAGACGAGTCCCAAATAATTCGCGCCGTACGTCCCTTCGTAGATCATATCGTACGCGTTCCCTGAGATTTGTCCGATTTCCTGAAAAATTCAAAATAAGCGGGAAAAAATAGGGATTTACAACCCTGACATCAATTTTCGTTCATGTTTAGCACCTGAAGACGAAAATTGGTGTCAGAGTTAGACTTTGCTTACAATGTCGACCCAGGCGATAGGAAGGACGAGCCCAGGTTTTAATAAATTGATTTGATGGTCGAAAGGGGCTTCAGGGACGACAATTCCAATTTGAAAGCGAGAATGTCCCGCCAACGGAAGACCAAGTGTCTGAAACGTTTCGACAAATGAAAAGATTAAAAAAAGGATAATCAAACTTTAAACACCAATATCTCGGGAACGGCTGGACCGATTTTCTTAAATGACCACTTTTTGGAAAGCTCATTTAACGGCCTTTAAAAAGTGTCTTAGTTGCTAACCTTTAACCTAACGGTTTTCCAGATATTTGAGTCTAAACAATATGGAGGTTATAAAAAGTAGCAGCTACTTCAAATACCAGCTACTTCTACCTGCTGCTGTGAAGAATTTCCCTTGTCGAGCTTTAAACGCGGATATCTCGGGAACTGCTGAACCGATTTCTTAAATGACCACTTTTTGGAAAGCTTTTTTAAAGGCCTTTAAAAAGTGTGTCAGTACTTAACCTTCTAAACCTAACGGTTTTCAAGATATTCGAGTCTAAACAATATAGGCGTTATAAAAAGTAGCAGCTCTAAAAGTAGCTGTTACTTAAAATATCAGCTACTTCTAGCGGCTACTATTCATTATTTCCTTCGTCAAGCTTTTTTTTTTTTTTTTTTTTTTTTTTTTTTTTTTTTTTTTTTTTTTTTTTTTTTTTTTTGTGGCCTTGCCATAGGCATTAGCCAAAAACTATTCGTCAAGCTTAAAACGCTGATATCTCGGGAACAGCTGGACTGATTTTCTTAAATGACCACTTCTTCAAAAGCTCTTTTAAAGGCAGTGGCGGCTCGTCAGGGGAGGCAAGTGAGGCACGGCCTCACCTGAAGTTCAGAAGAAAAAAAATTTTTTAATCCCCAAAATTTTAATTTTTTATGATAATTATTTTAAGACATGGTTTCTAACTTTTTTTCGGAAATAAAATAAGATTTTTTTTCATTTAAAAAAATAATAATAATTACGTAAGAATGTTTAAAGTTCAAATTTAATAACAGGACCTACAAAAATACTCTCAGCCCGGCCTCTAGCGTAAAAAGTCGGTACCGCATCGCCAGGAGAGGCACGGGTGACCTTGGCCTCTCTTGATATAGAAGGAGGGGTCCGGGGGGTTAATATGGTACTCGCGGGAACGAAGGTTAGCCGGGATGAGATCGATCGACCCACGCGAGCCGGCCTGGAATCGCCGGCTAAACCCTCCAAGTGAGGCACGATACAACTGTGCCTCACGCTAGGGGAATGGTAAAGGAGCTTGAGCAATCTTACCAACTTCAAACTTGCTACCAAGAATATGTTAAGTAAATTGGTAATTTTTGAGTTTTTAGTTTGTTATTATGTCATGAAAAAATAAATAAATATAGCATGGTCTTTTATTAAAGTTAAAAATTCTAAGAAAATTGGGTGGCGCCAAAAAGCGTTCGGTAACACTGTTACTCTAAACGGCGAGCGCGCGATAGCCTTATTAACGGCTATCCTATCGTAACCTTCACACCCAGTTAAACCGTTAACGTTCTTTAACGTAAGTTTCCGTTGTGAATCTTGGTTGTGACTGGTGATTTTGTGAATCTTTTTAAAGAAATAACAGTCAACATTATCACTCTATATTATTACAGGGGATTTGGTGACTGGTGAGTCTACTTTTCAAAAAATCATATTTCTTGTTTACTTTTGTTGAAACTTTTTTCCAAAAATAATTTAAGCGTGATTGAACAATTGTCAGAACAGGCTAAGTTGGAAAAAATCAATTACAATAAGGATGTTTCTTTAAATAGAGAAGTTTTAAAGAAACTGATCGATTTAACCGTGGTTTTATCAAAACAAGAACTGCCTTTAGGGGTCATGATGAGTCTGATCTTCCTTCAATCGAGGAAATTTGAAAGAATATTTGAGTTGCTAAGTTCTGATATAAATTTAAAGTCACATTATTTAAAAATTCCTTTTTTTTTTTTTTTTTTTTTTCCGCCACTGTTTAAGGCCTAAACATATAGGCGTTACAAAAAGTAGCTGTTACTTAAAATATCAGCTACTTATAGGCGTTACAAAAAGCAGCTCTAAAAGTAGCTGTTACTTAAAATATCAGCTACTTCTAGGGCTACTATTCATAATTTCTTCGTTAAGCTTAAAACGACGATATCTCGGGAACAGCTGGACCGATTTTCTTATATGACCACTTTTTGGAAAGCTCTTTTAAAGGCCTTTAAAAGTGTCTCAGATCCTAACCTTCTAAACCCAAACGTTTCCAAGTTATTTGCGTCGAAACATAAAAGTGAAACTTCTTACGGAATGAATGTCCATGTAAAATTCATGTTTTCTTTGATCGGGTTCAATCCGTCAATATCTTCAATTAAACAGGGTCGCCGTAGAGAAAATGGGGGTACGAAAGGACAATCGAGCGCCTAAAAAGTAAAATTATGAAAAATAAAATTTTTTGTGATTTATGTACCGAAATTGCATGGTTTGACGCTGAAGGTTCCTGAAGGTGGGCAGTCTTCTTGGCAAAAACAGGAATTTTCAGGATTTCAGTTCCTGATGAAAAACTGTTCCGAAAGAACAAATCGTCTTACTGGAAATCCATTAGAGGTCTAAAAAATAATAATAAACTTTTAAAAAATCCAGTAAAAACGCGAATTTTTCGAACTTACGGTCGTTTCTTTTGAAAAATGAAGGGGGATTCTACGGCAAAGACTTTTGGCGTAGATGTAGACCGTATCTGTGGTGGCGACGACTCGACCTGAAAATAAATAGAGTTATAACTTAACATTTTGATGTTTCATACCAACCTGGATAGAGGGAGCCATCGGAGCCGGTTAAGTTGTTACAACTGTTACTCGACCAGACGTTTAATCGGTCTTGGCCGTTAAAAGTGTGAATTACGCCGATTCGGTCCAAATTTTGAACACCGTGCCAACCGTTAGTCTGTCCTCCCGTAGGCCTGTTCTCTAATCGGAAAAAAAGTTTTAATAAGCCGTTATGGCAACACTGATTTCGATATGTTGGCAAAATGTTCTCAAACTAGGTAAAACACTAGTACAGTACTCGGGCAACACAGTCATGTTGGACAACCTTGTATTAAAGAGAGAAATGTAAGTTCTATCAACACAGCTATCATAGTTAAGTTGGTAGACCTTGAAAGTAGAACAATTTACAGTAGAGGGAGCCATCAGAGCCGATTAAGTTGGGCTAAACTATGGGCTAAAGATAACGATGAGGTTGGAATAATCCATTCAAGAAAGAGTGGCATCCGTAAGGGATACGGATAATTTTGACGATTTTTGTGTTCGATTGCCAACTTAACAAATGAACGCAGTGTTGTCAGAATTTAAAACCTTTTTGTTTTCCAGGCTTACCTGAACCAAAACGCCGAATCTTGGTGGTTTCTCGTTTTTGAAAAGTTTCGAGAGTTGGCGAACGGCGACGGAGAAACGGTCACCGTCTGATCCGAGGACGAAATCTTCGATGATTTGAGGAGAGAAAACCTGCGCCCGATAACGTCATCAAAATGACCTTCATCGCCTTCTGAGTCCACCATGATCCGCAGACTTTTACTGATCGCCGACTAAACAATCAAAAGATATTGAAATCAAAAACCAAGGTACCAAAAACATTGTTTTTATGAAAATAAAAAGTTTATAAGGAAGGTTTTGATTAGATAATGCGGTTATAAATCCATAACCTTTTAAGTTCTTGATCTCTGATTGGCCCCGTTTAAACTGAACTTTAATTCCTTATATCTCTTAAACTATTAGCTCTATGTTAAAACTACTAAGATAAGTTTGTAGAAAATTCAAGCAGCTACAACTTTTACTTAGAGCATTTTTTTGTTTTGAGCACTGTTGGCGAAATAATTAGGAATAACTGTTTTCAAGCTACTTACTATAACTGGGACGTTTGGTGCAATGATGATATCGGATAGGTTCCCCATTGAAAGCTCCGGAATAAAGACGTGAGTCCGGTTTTCTGTAAAAGTCACCAAATCGTCACTTTCGAAAGTGACGTTCGTTTTCGCCGTTTGTTCTCTGAAGATAAATTGTTTTTTATATAATTTATTATTGGGCGTTTGTACCTGAAAACGTATGGGCCAGTTTCTTCGACTTTGAGTTTTTCTTCACCAAGGAGAGCTTTGTCGACGTTTGTGTAGTTAAAGGGGTAGATGTGAACCAAATTGAAAGCCTCAGGTTTTTCCATATTTCGAAAACCGGCGTGTCGTTTCTCACTTTTAATTTCTGGAATAAAAAATTAGATGAGAGTGGGCAAAGGTTGGCGACACTGTTGGTCCCCATTTATCTTTAATGCTCATATCTCTTTAACCGCTTGTCCTACGTGAAACACTACTATGACAAATATTGTAGTAAATTTTGTCACCAACAACTTTTACTTAAGACATTTTTCTCTCCAAGCAACAGTTTCCATGATAATCTCGAAAAACCTAACAAAACGAAAAGGAACGTGCCCAGTTTCCTAGCGTATTGTTGGCTGCACTGTTGGGAATACACAAGTACCGAAAAAATCATATAATTTTACCTCTAAAACCCATCTTTCATAAACGTCTGTCGTGTAGAGCTTAGTGGAGGCGTATGAAGTCAACAGAAATACGATAAATGCCACAAAAACCGCTAGAATTTAATATAAAATAATAATTTTTAAAAAAACACTCACAAATAATCTTTATAACTGTCCACCGGTTTATTTTAGGTTTTGAGTTTTCGGGAATTGAATATTTTTTTGAAGCGCCGTTCATTTTTTTGCTGATCGACCGCAAATTGTGGCCGAATAGACAGAGAAATGTGTAAATAAAATGTCGAAAAAAGAGATTAAAAACGATCATCATTGACCCCTTCGCGTATTTTTTTTACCATTTCCTAGACTCTTTAATTATTCGATGCGATTGTTAATCTCAAGATAATATTTTTATCAATTTTTATAATTTTTCTCACTTCCTTTTTTGTCTTTTTGGCCGTGGTAACCCTGTATATTGGATTCAGAGTCCAAATAAGACGAAGATGTCGGCTTTTGGCCTAAACACGCGATTCTCGTTCTAATTGACTTGACGTTGCCTTGAACGTCTATAATCCTAGACGTTGCCTTCTAGAACGTCTATGTCCTAGTAGTTGCCTTCCAGAACGTCTCCAATCTTAGAATTTACCTTCTAGAACTTCTATAATCCTAGACGTTGCCTTATAGAACGTCTATAATCCTAGTAGTTGCCTTCAGAATGTCTCCAATCCTAGAATTTACTTGCCTTATAGAACGTCTATAATCCTAGACGTTGCCTTAAAACGTCTATAATCCTAGACGTTGCCTTATAGAACGTCTATAATCCTAGACGTTGTTTTATAGATCGTCTATAGTCCCAGTAGTTGCCTTCCAGAACGTCTCCAATCTTAGAATTTACCTTCTAGAACTCTATAATCCTAGACGTTGCCTTATAGAACGTCTATAATCCTAGTAGTTGCCTTCAGAATGCTCCAATCCTAGAATTACCTTGCCTTATAGAACGTCTATAATCCTGACGTTGCCTTATAGAACGTCTATAATCCTAGACATGGTTTTTAGACGTCTATAGTCCCAGTAGTTGCCTTCCAGAACGTCTCCAATCTTAGAATTTACCTTCTAGAACTTCTATAATCCTAGACGTTGCCTTATAGAACGTCTATAATCCTAGTAGTTGCCTTCAGAATGTCTCCAATCCTAGAATTTACCTTGCCTTATAGAACGTCTATAATCCTAGACGTTGCCTTATAGAACGTCTATAATCCTAGACATGGTTTTAGAACGTCTATAGTCCCAGTATTGCCTTCCAGAACGTCTCCAATCTAGAATTTCCTTCTAGAACTCTATAATCCTAGACGTTGCCTTCTAGAACGTCTATAATCCTAGACGTTGCCTTATAGAACGTCTATAATCCTAGACGTTGCCTTATAGAACGTCTAATCCTAGACGTTGCCTTACAGAACGTCTATAATCCTAGACGTTGCCTTATATAACGCCTATAATCCTAGACGTTGCCTTATAGAACGTCTATAATCCTAGACGTTGCCTTATAGAACGTCTATAATCCTAGACGTTGCCTTATAGAACGTCTATAATCCTAGACGTTGCCTTATAGAACGTCTATAATCCTAGACGTTGCCTTATAGAACGTCTATAATCCTAGACGTTGCCTTATAGAACGTCTATAATCCTAGACGTTGCCTTATAGAACGTCTATAATCCTAGACGTTGCCTTATAGAACGTCTATAATCCTAGACGTTGCCTTATAGAACGTCTATAATCCTAGACGTTGCCTTCTAGAACGTCTATAATCCTAGACGTTGCCTTATAGAACGTCTATATCCAGTAGTTGCCTTATAGAACGTCTATAGTCCCAGTAGTTGCCTTCCAAACGTCTCCAATCTTAGAATTTACCTTCTAGAACTTCTATAATCCTAGACGTTGCCTTATAGAACGTCTATAATCCTAGACGTTTTTTAGATCGTCTATAGTCCAGTAGTTGCCTTCCAGAACGTCTCCAATCTTAGAATTTACCTTCTAGAACTTCTATAATCCTAGACGTTGCCTTATAGAACGTCTATAATCCTAGTAGTTGCCTTCAGAAGTCTCCAATCCTAGAATTTACCTTGCCTTATAGAACGTCTATAATCCTAGACGTTGCCTTATAGAACGTCTATAATCCTAGACATGGTTTTTTAGACGTCTATATCCCAGTAGTTGCCTTCCAGAACGTCTCCAATCTTAGAATTTACCTTCTAGAACTTCTATAATCCTAGACGTTGCCTTCTAGAACGTCTATAATCCTAGACGTTGCCTTATAGAACGTCTATAATCCTAGACGTTGCCTTATAGAACGTCTATAATCCTAGACGTTGCCTTATAGAACGTCTATAATCCTAGACGTTGCCTTACAGAACGTCTATAATCCTAGACGTTGCTTTATAAACGCCTAATCCTAGACGTTGCCTTATAGAACGTCTATAATCCTAGACGTTGCCTTATAGAACGTCTATAATCCTAGACGTTGCCTTATAGAACGTCTATAATCCTAGACGTTGCCTTATAGAACGTCTATAATCCTAGACGTTGCCTTAGAACGTCTATAATCCTAGACGTTGCCTTATAGAACGTCTATAATCCTAGACGTTGCCTTATAGAACGTCTATATCCTAGACGTTGCCTTATAGAACGTCTATAATCCTAGACGTTGCCTTCTAGAACGTCTATAATCCTAGACGTTGCCTTATAGAACGTCTATAGTCCAGTAGTTGCCTTATAGAACGTCTATAGTCCCAGTAGTTGCCTTCCAAAACGTCTCCAATCTTAGAATTTACCTTCTAGAACTTCTATAATCCTAGACGTTGCCTTATAGACGTCTATAATCCTAGACGTTGCCTTATAGAACGTCTATAGTCCCAGTAGCCTTCCAAAACGTCTCCAATCTTAGAATTTACCTTCTAGAACTTCTATAATCCTAGACGTTGCCTTATACAGGGTCCGGAAACACATGGCAAGCGTCTGGGAGAGCGTTAAAAAGTGGTTTTACGAAAAAAGTTAAATGTAAACCCCCCTTAATTTAAATCAAAGAATTTGATGGTTAGTTTAAAATCCGCCTGGATATACAGGGTGTCCCAGACAACCTAACTTCGTTATTTCATAAGAATCCCTATTTTTTATTTCATATTCGTAATCTACGCAAAATTTCAAGTAGATTGAGTACTCATATGACAATTTTGGACAACTTTTAAAAAATGTCAAAATTTAGCGTTTTTTGCGCTAAAATCCGTTAAAATTGACCTAGGAGACTCGTTTTTTTTTTAATGCCACTTATTTTTTCCCGAAGAATCCAACTGTTTCAAATTTGAGCATCTTCGCATTCTGCATCACGAGATTTCGTCGCTAATGGCCTTTTTTCAAGTTAAACTCCAAATTCCATACTTCAAAAATGGAAATTAGCGATTTGTTGACGGAATTTTAATTTTTGATGCAAAAACACAAAGACGCTGTAGCTCTTTCAAAATTTGTGGTCCGAAAGAAAAATTCCTTTCAACAAGTGCTAATTTTCATTCTGAACTAAAAATTTGGGTTCTAACTTGAAAAAAGGCCATTAGCGACGAAATCTCGTGATGCAGAATGCGAAGATGCTCAAATTTGGACAGTTGGATTCTTCGGGAAAAAATAAGCGGAATTAAAAAAAAACGAGTCTCCTAGGTCAATTTTAACGGATTTTAGCGCAAAAAACGCTAAATTTTGACATTTTTTAAAAGTTGTCCAAAATTGTCATATGAGTACTCAATCAACTTGAAATTTTGCGTAGATTACGAATCTGAAATAAAAAATAGGGGTTCTCATTTGAAATAACGAAGTTAGGTTGTGTCTGGGACACCCTGTATATCCGGGCGGATTTTAAACTAAACCATCAATTCTTTGATTTAAATTAAGGGGGGTTTACATTTAACTTTTTTCGTAAAACCACTTTTAACGCTCTCCCAGACGTTTGCCATGTTTCCGGACACCCAAATAGAACGTCTATAATCCTAGCAGTTGCCTTCTAGAACGTCTCCAATCTTAGAATTTACCTACCAGAGTATCTCCAATCCTAGAATTTACCTTCTAGAACGTCTATAATCCTAGACGTTGCCTTGTAGAACGTTTATAATCGTAGGGTCTGCATTAGGACACAAATAAGGAAACAAAATTTAAATTTCAAGCTCAACTTGAACAAAATATTTAATTTAATTTATTTTATAAAGTTGGTGGTGAAAAATGCGATGACCTATTAATCAGAAGATGAAGAGCTGGAGCTGTCGGAGCTCGATTCAAAATCTAAAAATGATTCCAAACCCAAAGTTTCGAGCGAGACAAATATGGGGGGACGGTCGGCGTTGTCGCCATTCTGAAATTTTAAATTTTAGAATTAAATTTAAAAAATTTTTTTTTTATTAACCCGTTGTAAAGTCCGCATTTGTCTCCACCATGAAGATAATGTAGCGTCGAGGTAAGAGTTTCCCTGAGGGCCAATTCGCGACTCTCGGTTGCTTATGTTTTCTGTGACAGTCTAAAAAAAAAAAAAAAAAAAAAAAAAAGTAATGGTTTTTTGCACAAAAAACGCAAAATTTAGGGGGGGGGGGGATTTTCGCTCAAAAATAAATTTATTGAAAATTTTTTAAATTATTTTTGGGAAGTTTCTAGTCGTGGTTTTTAGGACAAAACGCCATTTTTCTGGAGTTTCTTTGGATAAAAAACGGGTCAAAGAATTTTAACAGATTTTTGGAGCGGTTTTCTTGATGTTCAGGTGTTTTGAGTACAAAATCACCTTAAAAATTAGTGGTTTGTTAAGACAAAAACGCCATTTTTTTGGATGGAGACCGCAGGCGACTATAGTGCCATTCGCGCTTTTGTTTGGAGACCGCAGGCGACTATAGTTGCCCAGCGGTGCCAGAGGAAGCCTCTCTAAAAAATTTAATACCTTCGCTTCCCATGGCGCTAGCGACATGCAAAAACGGGCATGTTGCGGAAGAAACGTGATGATCGCATCACTCATCGCTTTCTGTGCTTTGCTGGGCGCTGGGAGCGGTCAAGAAGTGAGAGGTAAAGAGAGTGGAAAAGTGCTGCGCCAGTAGCGCAGATAATCTGGCATCGCAGTCTCGAAAGGGTTAAATTAAGTTGTTATTTTTACCTTTTCTAATCCGGCTAAAGATGGCTCGTTTTCGCAGGACGGTATCCAAATTTTAACGTCTGAGTCCAAACCGCTCGTCGCAAGAACGGGAATATGCGGATGCGGTTCAATACAATTTATCTTAAAATAAATAATCCAATAATTAATTTTTAAAAAATCAATTAATTATAAAGACAAACCACTCCGTCTTCGTCGCCTCTCATCCACTGGACGATCGCTTCCGTATTTTTGTCCCAAATATAAATATGACCGCAGTCCGACCCGGAAATAATATATTCGCTTTTAGGTCCAAAGAAATTCACTCCTTTCACTAAAATAAAATAAAATAAATTAATTCAAAATAAATAAAATTTTCAGCTGCCTAATATTTTATAATAATTATTCATATTTATAATAATTTTATAATTATTATCCAATTATTGGAATATTTAAGACTTCCTGGTTAGGGATGTCATTTTATCAGGCTTCTGTAGTCTATAATTCTAGAATTTTTTTCTCAAATCCTCATAATGTCTATAATCAGCCTTCTAAAAGTCTATAATCGTAGGATTGGCATTTTTAAACATTCTAGAACGCCTTCTAGAACGTCTAATCCTAGAAGTTGCCTTCTAGAAAGTCTATAATCATAGGAATGACTTTTTATAATTATGTACTTTCTAGAATTATAGACGTTCTTCAAGGCAACTGAAAATGTCCAATCAGCCATCTAAAAGTCTATAATCGTAGGATTGGCATTTTTAAACATTCTAGAACGTTTATAATCCTAGAAGTTGCCTTCTAGAACGTCTATAATCCTAGAAGTTGCCTTCTAGAAAGTCTATAATCATAGGAAGACTTTTTATAATTATGTACTTTCTAGAATTATAGACGTTCTTCATGGCAACTGAAAATGTCCATAATCAGCCATCTAAAAGTCTATAATCGTAGGATTGGCATTTTTAAACATTCTAGAACGTTTATAATCCTAGAAGTTGCCTTCTAGAACGTCATAATCCTAGAAGTTGCCTTCTAGAAAGTCTATAATCATAGGAATGACTTTTATAATTATGTACTTTCTAGAATTATAGACGTTCTTCAGGCAACTGAAAATGTCCATAATCAGCCATCTAAAAGTCTATAATCGTAGGATTGGCATTTTTAAACATTCTAGAACGTTTATAATCCTAGAAGTTGCCTTCTAGAACGTCTATAATCCTAGAAGTTGCCTTTAGAAAGTCTATAATCATAGGAATGACTTTTATAATTATGTACTTTCTAGAATTATAGACGTTCTTCAAGGCAACTGAAAATGTCCTAATCAGCCATCTAAAAGTCTATAATCGTAGGATTGGCATTTTTAAACATTCTAGAACGTTTATAATCCTAAGTTGCCTTCTAGAACGTCTATAATCCTAGAAGTTGCCTTTAGAAAGTCTATAATCATAGGAATGACTTTTTATAATTATGTACTTTCTAGAATTATAGACGTTCTTCAAGGCAACTGAAAATGTCCATAATCAGCCATCTAAAAGTCTATAATCGTAGGATTGGCATTTTAAACATTCTAGAACGTTTATAATCCTAGAAGTTGCCTTCTAGAACGTCTATAATCCTAGAAGTTGCCTTCTAGAAAGTCTATAATCATAGGAATGACTTTTTAATTATGTACTTTCAGAATTATAGACGTTCTTCAAGGCAACTGAAAATGTCATAATCAGCCATCTAAAAGTCTATAATCGTAGGATTGGCATTTTTTTAGAACGTTTATAATCCTAGAAGTTGCTTCTAGAACGTCTAAAATCCTAGTTGCCTTCTAGAAGTCTATAATCAATACTCTAGAACGTTATAAAAGTTGCTTCTAGAACGTCTAGAACTTCTAGAAAGTCTATATCATAGGAAGTACTTTTATAATTATGTACTTTCTAGAATTATAGACGTTCTTCAAGGCAACTGAAAATGTCCATAATCAGCCATCTAAAAGTCTATAATCGTAGGATTGGCATTTTTAAAACATTCTAGAACGTTTATAATCCTAGAAGTTGCCTTCTAGAACGTCTATAATCCTAGAAGTTGCCTTCTAGAAAGTCTATAATCATAGGAATGACTTTTATAATTATGTACTTTCTAGAATTATAGACGTTCTTCAAGGCAACTGAAAATGTCCATAATCAGCCATCTAAAAGTCTATAATCGTAGGATTGGCATTTTTAAACATTCTAGAACGTTTATAATCCTAGAAGTTGCCTTCTAGAACGTCTATAATCCTAGAAGTTGCCTTCTAGAAAGTCTATAATCATAGGAATACTTTTTATAATTATGTACTTTCTAGAATTATAGACGTTCTTCAAGGCAACTGAAAATGTCCATAATCAGCCATCTAAAAGTCTATAATCGTAGGATTGGCATTTTTAAACATTCTAGAACGTTTATAATCCTAGAAGTTGCCTTCTAGAACGTCTATATCCTAGAAGTTGCCTCTAGAAAGTCTATAATCATAGGAATGACTTTTATAATTATGTACTTTCTAGAATTATAGACGTTCTTCAAGGCAACTGAAAATGTCCATAATCAGCCATCTAAAAGTCTATAATCGTAGGATTGGCATTTTTAAACATTCTAGAACGTTAAGTTGCCTAGAAGTCCTAGAAGTTGCCTTAGAAAGTCTATAATCGTAGAATCTAGGTCTATAGAACTCTAGAAATAATCTTTACTCGTCTATAATTAGGAATGACTTTTATATGTACTTTCTTATAGACGTTCTTCAGGCAACTGAAAATGTCCATTCAGCCATCTAAAAGTCTATAATCGTAGGATTGGCATTTTTAAACATTCTAGAACGTTTATAATCCTAGAAGTTGCCTTCTAGAACGTCTATAATCCTAGAAGTTGTTCTAGAAGTCTATAATCATAGGAAGACTTTTTATAATTATGTACTTTCTAGAATTATAGACGTTCTTCAAGGCAACTGAAAATGTCCATAATCAGCCATCTAAAAGTCTATAATCGTAGGATTGGCATTTTTAACATTCTAGAACGTTATAATCCTAAAGTTGCCTTCTAGAACGTCTATAATCCTAGAAGTTGTAGAAAGTCTATAATAGGAATGACTTTTTATAATTATGTACTTTCTAGAATTATAGACGTTCTTCAAGGCAACTGAAAATGTCCATAATAGCCATCTAAAAGTCTATAATCGTAGGATTGGCATTTTAAACATTCTAGAACGTTTATAATCCTAGAAGTTGCCTTCTAGAAACGTCTATCCTAGAAGTTGCTTCTAGAAGTCTATAATCATAGGAATGACTTTTTATATATGTACTTTCAGAATTATAGACGTTCTTCAGGCAACTGAAAATGTCCATAATCAGCCATCTAAAAGTCTATAATCGCGATTGGCATTTTTAACATTCTAGAACGTTATATCCTAAGTTGCCTTCTAGAACGTCTATAATCTAGAAGTTGCCTTCTAGAAAGTCTATAATAATAGGAATGACTTTTATAATTATGTACTTTCTAGAATTATAGACGTTCTTCAAGGCAACTGAAATGTCCATAATCAGCCATCTAAAAGTCTATAATCGTAGGATTGGCATTTTTAAACATTCTAGAACGTTTATAATCCTAGAAGTTGCCTTCTAGAACGTCTATAATCCTAGAAGTTCTTCTAGAAAGTCTATAATCATAGGAATGACTTTTTATGTACTTTCTAGAATTATAGACGTTCTTCAGGCAACTGAAATGTCATAATCAGCCATCTAAAAGTCTATAATCGTAGATTGGCATTTTTAATTCTAGAACGTTATAATCCTAGAAGTTGCCTTCTAGAACGTCTATAATCCTAGAAGTTGCCTTCTATAAGTCTATAATCTAGAATTCTAGAACGTCTATAATCCTAGAATTGCCTTCTAAACGATAATCTAAACTTCTAGAATCTAATAATCCTAGAAGTTGCCTTCTAGAACGTCTATAATCCTAGAAGTTGCTACTAGAACGTCTATAATTGTGGGAATGACTTTTATATGTACTTTCCAATTATAGACGTTCTTCATGGCAACTGAAAATGTCACATTTCAGCCATCTAAAGTCTATAATCGTAGGATTGGCGTTTTTATACATTCTAGAACGTATAATCCTAGAAGTTGCCTTCTAGAACGTCTATAATCATAGGAATGTCTTTTATATGTACTTTCTAATTATAGACGTTCTAGAAGGATAAAAAATTCTTTTCTAGAACATTATATTGTATGATCGACTTTTATACTTTCTAGAACGTCTATAATTTTAGAAGTTGCTTTCTAAAACATCTAATTTTAGAAGTTGCTTTCAAGAACGTCTATAATTCTAGAAGCCAACTTCTAGAAGTTTGTAATCTATATTTGCCTTCTAGAATGTCTATAATCCTAGAATTTGCCTTCTAGAACGTCTATAATCGTAGGAATGACTTTTATATGTACTTTCTAGAATTATAGACGTTCTCAAGGCAACTTTAGAATTACAGACGTTCTACAATACAACTTCTAGAATTATAGACGCTCTAGAAGGATGAAAAATTCATTTCTAAAACATCTATAATCGTAGGATGACTTTTTATACTTTCTAGAACGTCTATATTTTTAGAAGTTGCTTTCTAGAACGTCTATAATTTTAGAAGTTGCTTTCTAGAACGTCTAATTCTAGAAGGCAACTTCTAGAATATCTGTAATCCTAGAAGTTGCCTTCTAGAATGTCTATAATCCTAGAAGTTGCCATCAAGAAAGCTTTTTGTAGGTTTTTTTTCCGCGCTTTGGATTTAAAATAAATTTCACCCGTTTTGAATTTCTGTGGCCTTCATAGCGATGGATGAAATCCGCTTCTGGGTGCTTAGCGTCAAAAAGATAAATATCTGATCATTATATGAGCCGATTATTTCTGTTCCGTTATAGTTAAACATGGCGCATGTTACATAAACGGAATAATGTTTAGTCTGAAAAAAAAAAAATTGGTTT
>JACGAQ010003314.1:0-30576 GCA_014119065.1 Orius insidiosus | reverse complement strand
ATCACCATAATTTTTTCTTTCTAAAAACTTGGGGAAGTTTTTGGGACGTTTTTTCCTGGACCACTCTGTATACATAAAATACGATCTCTAGGAGGAAATTATTTATTTATTCGAGTAGAGAATGTTTTTTCTGAAAGTTGATTTTTTTTTTAAATAATTGAACTTTCTTGAAAAACCTTCAAACAAGTTTTGGAGTTCTTTTTTTTATAATAATAAATTCTTTGTTTTTCCGATTTTCCTTATGAATAATGATTTATTTTTAATTGGTTCTAGCGAGATTTGAAGGGAAAAGAGAGAAAATGTTGAATTGTGATGGTGCGAGGGTTCTCTCGGAGAGGGGGAAAAAGGTGGTGAGTCAATAAACCTGGTTTTGGCCGGATGGTACATCGTGAGGGGTTTTCGGTTAAAATGGGACCCGGCGGGGGAAATGTAGGAGGGAGAGTCTCGCATAAAAATTGGGTACATATGTGGAACTGACGTGGCTAATAACTCAATCTCGGTGCAAGGGCAATAAGCGTCCCCTCCCGTCTTTTCTTCACACGGCCGCCAAAAAGTTATCCCATTTCCCGTCGTTATTTGGGGGTGAAGAAAAGAATAATCGTATGGAAAAGGGAGGCATTAAGATATAAAATAAATATAGAAAATATTCGTCTTTGTTTTTCGTCATAAACATTTCCAGAAATACAAAATTCCATTCTTTGTGTTTGGCGAACTGTGAAGAGAAAACAGCCTCACGCAACATTGACAGAATTTTTTTGGAAGTCTTGGAAGGATTTCATTAATGGTTAAGGAGTTTGGAAAAGTCGCGGGATTTCGTGTGGGCTTAGGAAAAATTGAATCCCTCGAAAAGTTTTAAGTGTCACTCCAGTGTCCGAGTAGATGTCCCCGGTCTTGGGGATTTTCTAACTGCTGCCGCTTTCTTGCTTACATTACGCTTTAGAGGATTTCCGTCAGACTTTCAAAGCCACTCGACTACTCTTCAACTCGACGCCTTAACCGACGAGAAGAAAAATAAATCCCCTTTTCCCTTATTGTAGTACATAGTTTTCTCTACCCTTGAGAGTTTCCGACAGAGGCTTCAACTCAAATACGCTATTGAAATAGTTACAAAGGTCCAGCAATTCCCAGTATAAAGAAATCCAAGGAGCCTTTTAACTTCCTTAAAAAAGTTATTTGATACCCTCCATCCGGTTTTAGGGAAAGGTCTTCCAGGAGGTCAAACCGAATATTGATCTTTACCGATCTAACTTTGTCGTTCCGGCCGGCCGTAGCATTTATGGAACACTTCTTGGCCAAGTTTTTTCACCAAATTTTCAAACAATTTTCCTTAGTCGGAAAAAAATTGAAAAATAACTTGGGAATTTTTTCGAAAACAACCAGATGAGCTTCCAACGAAAACTTCCTTAAAGGAAGTAAAAATATAGAGGGAAATAAAAAAAAGAGGGGAAGTATAAGAGGGGAAGTATAAAGGGGAAGTATAAGGAGGGGAAGTAAAAAGGGGAAGTACGGAGGGAGTATAACGGAGAAGGAAGTTTTTGTTTTTTTTTTTCTGTTTTTTTTTTTCAATAAATTTTTTTCTAAATTTCTAAGTTTTCTTTTAATTTGCTTTTTTTTTTCGAAATTTTTTTTTTTTTAAAATCAAGGTAGAAATAATGGGTTTTGACCTAGGAGGTCCCTCTCGTAATGGGGAAAGTATGAAATTTCCCTACTAAAATGAAATATGTAAAAATGAAATTTTTTTTAAGTAAAATCATTTTAATACGAATTAGAATGACAATTTTTTTAAAATTTGTAACAAGGGTTGAGCGGCCGCAGCGAATTTTTTTAAATTTAAACAGACATATCTCCGCCATTTTTTCGAAATTCAAAAATCGCCCGTCGTTCACGACTAAAATTTGGTGAAAATCGGTTGAAAACTGTGGCCGTAAGTTTCCGGGAAAAAATGCTACGGACGGACGGACGGCTCCAAAGACAAAGTTGAGATCGGTAAAGATCAATATTCGATTTAACCCTCGGGGTCTGGAAGACCCTTCCCAAACCTGACGTGAGGGTACACAATAACTTCTTTAACGAAGTAATTTGGAAAAAAGTTGAAAAATTTGTCTAAAGCTTGAAATTTTACTTTTTGTACTTCCCCCTTATACCCCCCTCCTTATACTTCCCCTCCTTATTTCTTCTCTTAGGAAGTTTCGTTAGAAGCTTAAACTACTAGTACTTTTTAAAACTATACTAATCCCGCAATACTCCCAAGCTTTGCAGAACTGTTGCCTTTTTAGCCCAAATCAATTAATTCTTAAGTTTTTCTTTCTATGATAAATTGTAAATACTCAAGTATCATCGAGGGATTAGAAATTGATGGCTTTCTTTCCCTCGTGGGGCGTTCTGCTTTTTTTCTCCAGAGACTAGCCTATGCCACTGAAATATTTAAGACACGCTCGTTATAACGGTTTTTGAATAAAAGAATAGCTTTTGTACCTCATCCTGAGATATTCAACCCAGATACTTGGAGATTTTTTATCCCCACCCTCTTTTATCATCAAATAAAATCACGTCTCGAAAATTTAATTCCAGAAAAAGAAAAAAAATTTGTTGTATATTTCGAGGGATTCTCGAAACCTTTGATATTTAAAAACGATAAAGGTTCGTTAAACATATTTCCATTGTAGGCTTTATGTCGGTTTTTTTTACATGAAGGAAAAGAGATGATGAATTATTCTAGTGGCTTTCCAGAAAAAGGCAAAAAGAAGCCTAAAACGTGTAGTCATCATGAGAAGCACATTTCCTTTTTTATCTGACATGTTAAAAAAAGAGAATTATAAAAACAGACTAATCGCTTGAAGAAAACAAAGGAAAAGCGTTTTGTTGGTTTATTTGATACCCGCACTTTTTGTCATTTGAAAAAGATTATCGTAACAATCCAGGTCCAATATTACGGAGCACGGTTTTTAATATTAGGTGTACAAAATGAAACTCGGCTAAAATCTACAAAATTCAAATTTACCCTGTGGCTGAGTTTCATTTGTACCTAATAAATAAAAATTGTAGGAAATTTAATTCTCTATAAATTTGTACTTAATTATTTTTTTCTAGGATGCACCATTTTCGGAAAATAATTTTTTTTTTAAATAAATTTTTCTTGAAAACAGTGCGTCCTAGAGAAAAAATGAATAGAATAAAATTGAAGAGAATTAAATTTCCAACAGATTTTATATAGTGCATTTTTTCAATATCTGTACGGTTTACGATTTACAAGCCTTTAAAATTAACCTTCTTAATGGTTATACTTCAATAACCTTCTTACACGGAGAAGGTCAACTTTTGATGGACTTTTGCCCAAAATGTTTAAAATTTGAAAAATGAACTACTAGGTGTACAAAATGAAACTCGGCTAAAATCTACAAAATTCTTTACCCTGTGGCTAAGTTTCATTTGTACACCTAATAACGTAAATCTTCTTAAAAAGAGATTTTTTTCTCAAACATATGTTGTGATACCCTCTGAGATCTTCCAAACCCTATAGAGATTGGCGGACAAGAAAACTACCTAAAATCTTTTCCGAAGATACATTAAGCCGCTTTTTAACAAAGCCATTAAAGAGAGTTAAGTTTGTGAAAGGGAAAAATTACAAGTTCGGTAAATTAGCAACTCCCTAAAGGAGCCCTCATAATAGAAACTATGTGTTTATCTTGTAAAAAGCAAATTAATTAAACGTTTTGTAAGATCTCCTTTAGTTACCGCGAGAGTGAACATCAAATGTTTAGGAAGTCTCAGGTTGTAATTTGACGTTGGGTTCGTAACTGGTTTGATCCCGGTTAACCAGTTGATCAACTCCCAGCGTTTAAACCCGACAAATAGCCTTTACCAAATTGATAGTTTGAGTTTCTATTTGTCTGAATCTAACTTTTGTAATTACTCTTCAAAAACAACTTTACGGAACAAAAATTTTTTTGGAAATTGAGAAATTGAGAGGGGTTTTTAAAACGTTTTGTCAGGTTTGCTTTGTCAATACAGTATTATTTTCATATCTCCCCCACTTGGCTGTCTCCAGAGCGGAAAACATTCGATCACCATAATATTTACCCTCGAGAAATACTTGGTGGAGTACCACTGAGAATATTTTAACCAAAAAATGCATTTTTTATGCATTGTTTTAACAAGGCTGGCCTCAAGGGATACCCTTTTCTTGGGGTAACTGTTTGGCCTCTGTGAAATAAAGCACATTAAAATTCTTTTCATATAAAATTGTTGCGAAGGTGCCTACTTAGTGGATAAATGGGAGACGGATATTTGTTTTGGGTGGTTGTTCTCTCCTACCTTCCCGCATACTCGGACAAACCGCAAAGACACGGAGTCTAAAGACGATCGAAACCGACGGTTGTTTCTCTCCCTCAGATCTACTTATTTATTAGGTATACAAAATGAAACTCAGCCACAGGTTAAATTTGAATTTTGTAGATTTTAGCCGAGTTTCATTTTGTACACCTAGTAGTTCATTTTTTCAAAATTTTGAACATTTTAGGCGTTAAAGTCCATCAAAAGTTGACCTTCTCCGTGTAAGAAGGTTATTGAAGTATAACCATTAAGAAGGTTAATTTTTAAAGGCTTGTAAATCGTAAACCGTTACAGATATTGAAAAAATGCACTAAATAAAATCTGTTGGAAATTTAATTCTCTTTAATTTTTATTCTATTCATTTTTTCTCTAGGACGCACTGTTTTCAAGATAAATTATTTTTAAAAAAAATTATTTTCCGAAAATGGTGCATCCTAGAAAAAAATAATTAAGTACAAATTTATAGAGAATTAAATTTCCTACAATTTTTATTTATTAGGTGTACAAAATGAAACTCAGCCACAGGGTAAATTTGAATTTTGTAGATTTTAGCCGAGTTTCATTTTGTACACCTAATACTATTAAAAAAACTATTGCTCAAACAATCTCGAGGTAAAGGTTTTGAGGAATATCCTCATCCTGGAATGAGCTCCACTTGAGATAAGAGGCTTCAATCCGAGTGCTTTAGATTTTGAGGGACAAGTGGTTACCGGATTTCCCAGAAGGGCTCCAAATGAGAGGAAAAAGTTTTAAAAATTTCACAACTGAGATAAAATATCGGATTTTGGGGCTACGAGAAAATATGAAAGTCGGACGGCGTTGTGGAAGAGTATGAGGGTCGTATAAAACAATTGTTTTAATTGTTGGTTCCCCGCTCGCCCCAGAGGACCTCGTTTCCATCGTAAAACAAGCCAAGTCTGAATGGTAGAAATATATTCAGTCGCTGTCACTTTTTTTGAATATGCGCTGGTTTTGACTGAGCCTCTTTGTCTTTGATACACCGGGGAGTTAAAAAAAAAGCACCTACCGCGATTACGTTTTTGCCTTCTTTTTTTTCTGTACTAATTAGTGAAAATCCAATGAAGCGGACTAATAATGGGGCTTAATTGCATCAACAGATCTGTCGTGTCGATCTGGCGGGGGGTCAATTAAATGGAATTTGCGTCCTCTAAGCCAGGGACGTGGGGACGTCGTTTCGAACACTAAAACAGGGCGAAATGTGTTGTGAAACGTTTCTCTCGGGTCGCATTTAGAGAGGAATTCTCGGGAGAAAACACGAGAAACTTGACGTGACGCTCATTGGTCATTCCGACGGGAGGTCACCTTATCTCTTCCTTTCGGCAAATGTGTACGCAACATGTACTACACGCTTTTTTTTGTGCCGCAGATTGTAATGACCTCACGGTTTCACTGAAGCACAAAAAGACGTGACGTTTCTCCAGTTTGATCTCACTTTTTGGCCAATAGTGATCTTCCCATTTTTCCCAGATAAGAATAAGGGTTTTTAGTTTGTTTCCCGGGATGCCGACATCGATAGGGGCTCTGAATGGTCGAAATTTGGAACTGGATGCCATTGAAGCACTCATTTGCATCGACATCAACCGCAGCATCGACATAGGAACCCATGTTCCGATTGCCCACCTCGGTGCCTGGACGGATGCCATCGAAGACATCAACGCAGCATCGACATAGGAACCCACGTTCCGATTGCCCACCTCGGTGCCTGGACGGATGCCATCGACGCACTCATTTCCATCGACATCAACCGCAGCATCGACATAGAACCCACGTCCGATTGCCCACCTCGGTGCCTGGACGGATGCCATCGACGCACTCATTTCCATCGACATCAACCGCAGCATCGACATAGAACCCACGTCCGATTGCCCACCTCGGTGCCTGGACGGATGCCATCGATGACATTAACAGCAGCATCGACATAGGAACCCACGTTCCGATTGCCCACCTCGGTGACTGGACGGATGCCATCGACGCACTCATTGTCATCGACATCACAGCAGCATCGACATGGGAACCCACGTTCCAATTGCCCACCTCGGTGACTGGACGGATGCCATTGACGCACTCATTTCCATCGACATCAACAGCAGCATCGACATAGGAACCCACGTTCCGATTGCCCACCTCGGTGCCTGGACGGATGCCATTGACGCACTCATTTCCATCGACATCAACAGCAGCATCGGCATAGGAACCCACGTTCCGATTGCCCACCTTGGTGCCTGGACGGATGCCATTGACGCACTCATCTGCATCGACATCAACAGCAGCATCGGCATGCGAACCCACGTTCCGATTGCCCACCTCGGTGCCTGGACGGATGCCATCGACGCACTCATTTGCATCGACATCAACAGCAGCATCGACATAGAACCCACGCTCCGATTGCCCACCTCGGTGCTGGACGGATGCCATTGACGCACTCATTTCCATCGACATCAAAAGCAGCATCGACATAGGAACCCACGTTCCGATTGCCCACCTCGGTGCCTGGACGGATGCCATTGACGCGCTCGTTTCCATCGACATTAACCGCAGCATCGACATAGGAACCCACGTTCCGATTGCCCACCTCGGTGCCTGGACGGATGCCATTGACGCGCTCATTTCCATCGACATTAACCGCAGCATCGACATAGGAACCCACGTTCCGATTGCCCACCTCGGTGCCTGGACGGATGCCATTGACGCACTCATCTGCATCGACATCAACAGCAGCATCGCATGGGAACCCACGTTCCGATTGCCCACCTCGGTGGCTGGACGGATGCCATTGACGCACTCATTTCCATCGACATCAACAGCAGCATCGACATAGGAACCCACGTTCCAATTGCCCACCTCGGTGCCTGGACGGATGCCATTGACGCGCTCATTGTCATCGACATCAACAGCATCATCGACATAGGAAACCACATTCCGATTGCCCACCTCGGTGCCTGGACGGATGCCATTGACGCACTCATTTCCATCGACATCAACAGAAGCATCGACATAGGAACCCACGTTCCGATTGCCCACCTCGGTGCCAGGACGGATGCCATTGACGCACTCATTGTCATCGACATCAACAGCAGCATCGACATAGGAACCCACGTTCCGATTGCCCACCTCGGTGCCTGGACGGATGCCATCGACGCACTCATTTCCATCGACATCAACAGCAGCATCGGCATAGGAACCCACGTTCCGATTGCCACCTCGGTGCCAGGACGGATGCCATTGACGCACTCATTGTCATCGACATCAACAGCAGCATCGACATAGGAACCCACGTTCCGATTGCCCACCTCGGTGCCTGGACGGATGCCATTGACGCACTCATCTGCATCGACGTCAACAGCAGCATCGCATAGGAACCCACGTTCCGATTGCCCACCTCGGTGCCTGGACGGATGCCATTGACGCACTCATTTCCATCGACATCAACAGCAGCATCGACATAGACCCACGCTCCGATTGCCCACCTCGGTGCCTGGACGGATGCCATCGACGCACTCATTTCCATCGACATCAACAGCAGCATCGACATAGGAACCCACGTTCCGATTGCCCACCTGGGTGCCTGGACGGATGCCATTGACACACTCATTTGCATCGACATCAACAGCAGCATCGACCCACGTTCCGATTGCCCGCCTGGAAGGATGCCATCGACGCACTCATTTCCATCGACATCAACCGCAGCATCGACATAGGAACCCACGTTCCGATTGCCCACCTCGGTGCCTGGATGGATGCCATTGACGCACTCATTTCCATCGACATAGGAACCCACGTTCCGATTGCCCACCTCGGTGCCTGGACGGATGCCATCTACTTACTCATAGCCATCGACATCAACAGCGACATCCTCGATCTCTCTGCACTTCAACATTTATGCGCATCATGAGAAGTGAGGAAGAAATCCAACCAAAACGTTTTTTCAACTACATTAGTGACATTAATTATGTTTTTGCGATAATCGTAATCGGAAACGATTTCATTATTCCTGAGGGACAGATATTAAGAAAAAAGGGGGGAAAATAAAAAAAATACCATATTTCATTTGAACGTTTCTCCAAATGGTTTCGTTTAATAATATCCTTTCCCCCCTAGTTAGTATTCCTCGAGGGACGAAATAATGTCAACTTTTTTCTCCGATATAAACAATAAAAGAAAGGAAATAGCGTAAATAGAAAGAAGAAAATCAAGATAAAAGGAGAACAAATTGAAGGAAAAAGGTGGGAAGGATTATGGTAGATAATAAGGGTGTGTCACTGGTAATAGCTCCTTCAAGCTTCGGTAATGGCTGTCTGTGAGAGATACGACCCCCGTCTAGACACGTAGAGCGCGCTGCTACCCCTTGTTCATCCTACAATCCACCTTTTTTTTATCCTCTATTGGCCCTTATCTCGGCTTAGCTCTTTTATTTCCTTTAAGACGCAGCAAACTTGAATAGAAAAATGCGGTAGATAAAAAAACTATTGATTTACAAAATGTAGAAAAAGGAATTTTAGTCGGGTCGTTATGGAGGGGGAGTTGTTTGCCGCGTTTGTGGGAGTCAGAGGGCATTGTGTTGCCGCTATGTATCATTCAGGAAAGAGAAGCCGGAGGCGAAGATATTCTTCCCCTAAAGGGACCCCGACATCCAGTCATGCTAATGGGACTTCCCTTCCCCAGCAGGACTCCCACGTGTGTGTACACGAATCTTAAATAAACGTGCGATGCAAATTATACCTGTCGTCGGCTCAAATTACCATGTTAATCCCGTTTAGGGCGGGTGACGTTTAACATTTTAATCTTGTCATCCAATTTTCGTTATTTTACTTTTCTATTTTTAGTTTATACCAAAAGGATTTAAACGGAGCGGAGAATATACGGGGCGAATCCCTTGTAATGGCTTTCTCTAAGCCCGGGTGCAGGACACTCATCATAAATTTATGACGTAATTAGTTATGTTGGACCAACGATGGGGCTCAACCTCCAATCATTTCAGGACCTTTATTGCTCTCTCACGTACACGCAATTCAATAATCTACCTATCGCGACTGATTACCTCTTTAAGAATAAATCCTTCTGCCCGTTCTAGCACGCCCGGGGGACAAGTAGAGCCTATGCTGGGGGCAGTGTTGGGCGTAATCGTAATCGCAATTACGATTACGATTGTAAACGCAAGTTTCTTAATTACGATTACGACTGTAATCGCAAGTTTCTTAATTACGATTACGATTGTAATCGGAAGTTTCTTAATTACGATTACGATTACGATTATAATCGTAATCGCATTTTTTTAACGATTACAACCGTAATTGTATTTTTTTTTTCGGCGATTACAATCGTAATCGCGTTTTTTTTCAGCGATTACAGACGTAATCGAATTTTCGTTAGCGTTTACGGCTCGTATATGACATCAGGTAATCCAAATAAAAATGTCATATACGAGCCGTAAACGCTAACGAAAATACGATTACGCCCGTAATCACTGAAAGAAATGCGATTATTGCAGAAAAAAATACGATTACGACTGTAATCGCAGAAAAAAATACGATTATAATGGTAATCGCAGAAAAAAATACAATTACGATTGTGATCGCAGAAAAAAAAAATACGATTACGGTTGTAATCGTAAATAAATACGATTACGGTTGTAATCGTAAAAAAATGCGATTACAATCGTAATTGCAGAAAAAAATACGATTATAATTGTAATCGTAATCGGAATTACGATTATAATTGTAATCGTAATTAAGAAACTTGCGATTACGCCCAACACTGCAAGAAATTTCTTTAAAAAATGGGGTTTTTATGCCAAAAAAGGGAGTTTTTTTTTTTGCCGAAAGGCCTCCCTCCCTCCCAAAATGAAATCCTGAGTTTTAGGCATTAATTTTAACCTCTGAACTTAGTTTTGAGCTTTTCTCAATCCTACCTGTTAAAAGCAAACAAAAAACCAAAAACTTATTTTTTACATCCCTTTTCAAAGGCGGAAACCTGAAGATAAATATAATATCCGATGCAAATAAACTAAAGCAAATAGAAGAAAAGTTATCAGAGTTGAAGGAAGTAAAACATTGAAATTTGGGATGTTGTATATTTTGTGTGGTTCGAATAGGTTGCGGAGCCGACTGACCTCCTGAACCAAAAAGGGGGGGAGGAGAAATAGCGTCTCCTAATCAATCACTTTGGCTAATGGGAAAGCCTGTGGATCTCAAGCTAAATACATCTCGTATGTCCGTCCGGTGTAACTAACCGATCCCTTTCAGTTTCTAAATTGGATCGAGCATTTATTGTTTACTATTAAAATTTTAGAAAATCGTGAGAGAAAGAAAAGAGTTGGGGACGGCTGGCCGGAACCACAGACAAAGTTGAGATTGGTAAAGATTCCATTTGACCCTCCGGGGTCTGGAAGACCCTTCCCCAAAAACCGACGTCGCGGGTATCACAATAGCTTCTGTTAAAAACGGTCTAGGAAAATTAAGGAAATGAATGATGAAATCATAAATATTAGGTGTACAAAATGAAACTCGGCTAAAATCTACAAAATTCAAATTTACCCTGTGGCTGAGTTTCATTTTGTACACCTAATAAATAAAAATTGTAGGAAATTTAATTCTATAAATTTGTACTTAATTATTTTTTCTAGGATGCACCATTTTCGGAAAATAATTTTTTTTAAATAAATTTATCTTGAAAAGAGTGCGTCCTAGAGAAAAAATGAATAGAATAAAAATTAAAGAGAATTAAATTTCCAAGAGATTTTATTTAGTGCATTTTTTCAATATCTGTAACGGTTTACGATTTACAAGCCTTTAAAAATTAACCTTCTTAATGGTATACTTCAATAACCTTCTTACACGGAGAAGGTCAACTTTTGATGGACTTTAACGCCTAAAAATTTCAAAATTTTGAAAAAAATGAACTACTAGGTGTACAGAACATATGTTAAAATTATTATCATAGTCAAATACATCATACACAACACATCTTTATCTTTCATGGTGATGAACCATCCCACAAATATAATTTTACTTTTTAAATACAATTTTTAGAAAATAAACAAAATGTCTTTCGTTTCACAAGCGACTTGTTTTCTATACGTTTTACGCTACGTTTATCGCATATGATGGAGCCGAAGTTGCGAGGGTTATCAAAGTATTAAGAGATTATCTTCTGATGCGTTGTGGATTTCGTGCAAAAGGGAGAAAATGAGAAGATTAAATCCTTTCAGACGGGATTTAATTGAAAGATAAAAGTCAAAATCAAAATTTTAAAAATTCTTTTTGATTCTAGGGAGTGATTAATTTTTAAAAAGCGTTTAAGCTAATTAAGAAAGTAAAAATACTGTATTAAACGATGGGTTACATAAGGGACGAATTCGAAGTTTGCTTTGCTAACAGATAAAAGGCAATTTGGACATCAAGTAATTAATTTGGGGCGAAAGGGAAAAGGGCTACGGGGGTAGAGGAAATTGAGAGGCTCCATCCACAGCGACCCAATTCAATTTGCAGCTTCTCTTTTTCGCGAAAACAGAGTCATTAGATCTAACCACTTCTTCTTTTTCAAGGTCAAGCAGGCACTTTTAGCGGTATATCAGTAATTAGGTGACGTGCTGACTCTCGGTAACATTAGGTATTTTTAATTTTTCTCGCAAACACGACTCTCCCATATATTAATGAATAATGTACGTTGTCGCCCCCTCGACAGTCATTTGATGTAGTAGGCCGGGTTGAAGGGAGTCGAGCACACAGAACCCCTCTTTGTTTTCCTCACCTATTGAATTACAGGAATCGGAGAATTCAATTTGGAACGAGTCCGGGGTAGCATTCGATTATGACCGTTCGCAGAGAAAGAGGCCAACACACGGAATCAAAAAATAAGGGAGAAATTAACTCGGGAAAAATGGCGGGCGCCGAAGAAAAGCCTTTCCACATCTAGTATTTTCATTCGAGAAGATAAAGAGTAGGAATACCACTTCCCCTTTAGCTTTAACTGTGCTATTTAGTCAAAATGTAGCTATAAGCACTGTAAATAGGTGTACAAAATGAAACTCGGCTAATCTACAAAATTCAAATTTACCCTGTGGCTGAGTTTCATTTTGAACACCTAATAAATAAAAATTGTAAGGAACTTAATTCTCTATAAAGTACTTAATTATTTTTTTCTAGGATGCACCATTTTCGGAAAATAATTTTTTTTAAAATAAATTTATCTTGAAAACAGTGCGTCCTAGAGAAAAAATGAATAGAATAAAAATTAAAGAGAATTAAATTTCCAACAGATTTATTTAGTGCATTTTTTCAATATCTGTAACGGTTTACGATTTACAAGCCTTTAAAAATTAACCTTCTTAATGGTTATACTTCAATAACCTTCTTACACGGAGAAGGTCAACTTTTGATGGACTTTAACGCCTAAAATGTTCAAAATTTTGAAAAAATGAACTACTAGGTGTACAAAATGAAACTCGGCTAAAATCTACAAAATTCAAAACACTGTGGCTGAGTTTCATTTTGTACAACTAATAATAATAAAGCAGTAAAAAAATATGCAGGTAAATCAGAAACAAGGCCACTTGCCTACTAGCAGACGCCTTCACTCAACAGCAATACGGACTCAGATATCCCGTAGCTCGCAGCACCCGCAGTAATTTTTTTAGCTCGCTCGGCATAGATAGCAAAATGGGCCATTGATGACACGTTCTGCTTCACTACCAAAAAATTAATCAATATCCCCACATATAATTAAGCCCTGACCTCCATTTTAAAGTCACGCTTAGGAATATTATATATTTTTCAATTAACAAACCCTAATTAGAACATTTCAATTAACTGAATGTTGACAAAATTATATTATGTTTAATTAGGCGATTGCCTAATATATCCGAACAATGGGTGAATTTCATTGCTAGCTAAGCAAGCGATGATTATATTATGGAAATTAATAAGAGAGATTCTATAAGAATTTTACCATAAAAGCTGTTTTTTTTTGTGTTCATAATTGGATTTTTTTCAACTCTTTCCTTGGTTAATAAGCGGGAGAGATTAATTTTAAAAAAATCGTATATTCCAGTTTTCCCCATCAACAGACGCTTTTGAATTACGATAAAAAAATCCCTTAGGGAACTGAGGATTACTTAAAGATGCATCTTTTAAAGCTTAATTAGCTCCTTGAGACGCTTTTTTAAAAATGCCTTTTTAGGTATTTTTGTTTTATATTTTAAAAGGAAAAATTTCAAAATTTTATTGTGTGTATTAAAAGTCATGGGACGTGCTGGTGATAAGTTCGGAATGATAAGAGAAGTCGGGAAGGGCCTTTGTCCTGCTAACGAAGTCCACTCCCTCATAATCAGGGTAGAGGGGGCGACGTGAGCAAACGACTGATTGCAATAGCGGGTAAAAAGGGAGCCTTAACAATTTTTTTTCGAGCTGTCACCTCTATCCAACAAAGGACCTTTTGATCTTTGATTTCCTCATCAGTCGATTCTCTCATTGTCGGTGAGTTGACAGACTCAGGATCGCTAATCTTCGACATCATTCGGTCGTCAAGGCGACGGAGCTAAATTATAGGAATGTCAATAAACAGGCCGAGATTTAATTTTAGGTGTACAAAATGAAACTCAGCCACAGGGTAAATTTGAATTTTGTAGATTTTAGCCGAGTTTCATTTTGTACACCTAGTAGTTTATTTTTTCTAAATTTTGAACATTTTAGGAGTTGAAGTCCATCAAAAGTTGCCCTTCTCCGTGTAAGAAGGTTATTGAAGTATAACCAATAAGAAGGTTAATTTTTAAAGGCTTGTAAATCGTAAACTGTTACAGATATTGAAAAAATGCACTAAATAAAATCTGTTGTAAATTTAATTCTCTTTAATTTTTATTTTATTCACGTTTTCTCTAGGACGCACTGTTTTCAAGATAAATTTATTTAAAAAAAAAATTATTTTCCGAAAATAGTGCATCCTAGAAAGTCCATCGGTATAAAAGCAACTTTTGCCTAGAATCGTGGGCGTTTCTTTCCGGTCGATAAAACCTAGTTTAACTGTTTTCGGATGGAGAAATAGGGACACCATTGCTTCTTGGTGCCTCCTGGCCAATACCATTAGATTTAATAATTGTAACGAAGATGTTGCCAGCAGTATTGATGAAAAAAGGTTGAAAAGGTTATCTAGAGATGGTGTTTTGAGCGGAAAAGAAGAAATATTTTCACTCTTTGGATTATAAATCATATTGACTTTTATAGGGCAGAGAGCGCTATGAATCGATCAGTAGTCCCGCCTTGGATATATAACACCTTTTTTAGATAAAAAGGGCCGAATATTCCCGTTTATGCGGACCCTTTCTGATTGAAGAGGTGATGATAGGGTTGTAAATAATTCAAAAATAAAAATTTGATATCGCGAAAAAGGCGAAGATGTCTCGGAGAAGTTGTTAACTCGAAGCCGATATAATAGAAAAGGGAGCTTGCAAACAGGGGGTTCGACAAGATGAAACAAGTTGATTACAGAACGGATTTGGAAGTGGAGGCTTTAGGAAAACGTTTCGAGCGGATTGGGAGCGATGGAAGGGCGCTTAGAACTCAGAAGTTGGTCTACCATCTGTTTCCGAGGTCCCCGGATACACCCTCGTCGGTCAGAAGTGTTTACCGACAAAACATCGCTCGTTTGCATACAGACTTTAACGGGTTTTCGTTTCCGAACGGATGGGGATGGACAATAAAAATAAAAAGAGTTTTCCACGAGAAACGAGCCTGGAATCGGGCCGAAAATCTCGGACAACAGAGCCAACAATTGAAAGAAAAAAAACTTTCCCTCTCTCCCGTAGTCCCCAGAGGAGAAATAAAAAGTCGGCCGGCTGCAAATTTTCACGAGAAAGCCCTCCCCAATGTATAAAGTACCCTTCACACGTACGACCCTCTCCTACCCTTTCCTGACTGATACCGCTAAAAGAGACACCCAACAAATTAATATGGTCCACATCCTCGAGATTTCCTCTTTTATCTCTTGGTTTCTTTCCAGACCTCTGGAACCTTCACAAAAACATTATTTATCAACTATTATACAAAATGAAACTCGGCTAAAATCTACAAAATTCAAATTTACCCTGTGGCTGAGTTTCATTTTGTACACCTAATAAATAAAACTTGTAGGAAATTTAATTCTCTATAAATTTGCACTTTTTCTAGGATAATAATTTTCGGAAAATAATTTTTTTTTTTTTAATAAATTTATCTTGAAAACAGTGCGTCCTAGAGAAAAAATGAATAGAATAAAAATTAAAGAGAATTGAATTTCCAACAGATTTTATTTAGTGCATTTTTTCAATATCTGTAACGGTTTACGATTTACAAGCCTTTAAAAATTAACCTTCTTAATGGTTATACTTCAATAACCTTCTTACACGGAGGTCAACTTTTGATGGACTTTAACGCCTAAAATGTTCAAAATTTTGAAAAAATGAACTACTAGGTGTACAAAATGAAACTCGGCTAAAATCTACAAAATTCAAACCCCTGTGGCTGAGTTTCATTTTGTACACCAAATAAAACAGCTCGAAAACTTAATAATCCTACCAGGCTACCACCCCGTATGAAAATCAATTTTCTTACAATTAAAAAAAGTCTCTTAATATTCTGCTTGAGGGCTTATTAGCTGAGAAGTACTGAAAGGAAGGCTTGCAATAAGTAATAGGTGGAAAGCACTCGGGCCCTTGAATAATTCACAGAGCTAATCCGGTGTTGATTCAAGAAAGAGGGCGGGGAGAAGATTCCTTCCGTCACTCCATCCCTTAGCCCTTTGCCCTTTATTCGACATCTTAAGAGGGAGGCATCAATATTGACAGAAGGGCACTTATGATTCAGTTAAACCCTACGCTTTATAGTCTAGGATATTCAAAATCTTTTTTAAACGAGATTTCAATCTGCTTGTTTTCCGATATAGATTTTAAAAAAGTTAAAAAAAAATGGAGTTTTGAAACAAAGTTATGGCCCCTCCTCCTTCCTATCCTTTCAATTTACACCCTAAATAATTCACTTTTAGAAATTGGACAGGAAATTCGGCTCTCCGGGTATACCTATATTTATATTAATGAAGCTCGCTAATTAGTGATTAATGGAGGACCTTTGAAGGGGAGGAAGGGGCTTTGAAAATAGAAAAGGCACCTTTGGATTTCTCTATCAATTATCGAGTATTAAAGGAAAAAATAATTGGTGTCTTTAACGAACGTTTTTGGAAATTGAAAGAGGAACAATTAAAATCCGATGATATAAAAGAGAGAATTATTTACATCGATTTTCTAAAGTCCAACGCTCTAAGCCTTCTTTAAGCGTCTTAAACAAGAGGAAATCCAGAAAAGAGAGGGGCGTCTCAATTTCTGTTTGAAGGCAAAAGGATTTAGGCCTAGCGATGGAGGGAGAAACCAACCCTAACGAGCCGCATCATTTGGGGACGACCCCATGTTTTGAGTACAAAGAAAAAGGGAGGAAAGGAGATTTCCACTCATGTCCCAGACATTCTATTGAAGTATGAATTACTTAATATTTTCTTTAATTTTTTCATAAACAAAAAAGTTTCTTTTATCCAAACTCTGTTAAAAATAATGAACCTACAGCAAAATCCAGAATGTCCTCTTCTTCTACCTAAATTATAAATTATAATTCAAAAATGTCAAATCTGATTCTTTTTTAGGTACCGAAACCGGTCGCGGAAGTTTGAACACCGTTCAACATAACGCATTTCACCCTACAGCAGTTGAACATAAAAATCTGCATTTTGACGCAAAATAAAGTATTTCGCAAAAAATGGTACGGCCGGCTGGCCAGAACCACTAACAAAGTAGAGATCGGTCGGTATAGATCCATAATTGACCCTAAGGGTCTGGAAGAAAACCCGACGTGGAGGGTAAAACAATAAATTCTTTAAGGAAGTTAAAATCTGTAGTTCACCATAATGCGTTTCGGCATAATGCAATCGAACAGCTCTCAAAAGTACAAAATTTTTGAACATAATACATTTCAACATACATACAGGGTGTCCGGAAACACATGGCAAGCGTCTGGGAGAGCGTTAAAAAGTGGTTTTACGAAAAAAAGTTAAATGTAAACCCCCCTTAATTTAAATCAAAGAATTTGATGGTGTAGTTTAAAATCCGCCTGGATATACAGGGTGTCCCAGACACAACCTAACTTCGTTATTTCAAATGAGAACCCCTATTTTTATTTCAGATTCGTAATCTACGAAAAATTTCAAGTAGATTTGAGTACTCATATGTCAATTTTGAACAACTTTTAAAAAATGTCAAAATTTAGCGTTTTTTGCGCTAAAATCCGTTAAAATTGACCTAGGAGACTCGTTTTTTTTTTAATTCCACTTATTTTTTCCCGAAGAATCCAACTGTCTCAAATTTGAGCATCTTCGCATTCAGCATCACGAGATTTCGTCGCTAATGGCCTTTTTTCAAGTTTAACTCCAAATTCCATACTTCAAAAATGGAAATTAGCGATTTGTTGACGGAATTTTAATTTTTGATGCATAAACACAAAAGACGCTGTAGCTCTTTCAAAATTTGTGGTCCGAAAGAAAAATTCCTTTCAACAAGTGCTAATTTTCATTTCTGAACTAAAAATTTGGGTTCTAGTTAGAAAAAATGAATGGGAAAAAATAAGTGGAATTAAAAAAAAAACGAGTCTCCTAGGTCAATTTTAACGGATTTTAGCGCAAAAAACGCTAAATTTTGACATTTTTTAAAAGTTGTTCAAAATTGTCATATGAGTACTCAAATCTACTTGAAATTTTGCGTAGATTACGAATCTGAAATAAAAAATAGGGGTTCTCATTTGAAATAACGAAGTTAGGAAAGACCCATTTGGGCGAAAAATAAAAATATCAATATTACAAAGGCGGCGAAAAAGAAGGAGCTTCCACAGGTTTAACCACAGATTTATGAAAGCTTTTATTCAAAATCAAAAAAGCGAAAAGGCCTTACCGATTGGAGTTTATTGATTCCAACATGTGGGATTAGGGCAGGGTTTAGGGCTGAGTGGAGACTCGAAGATATCAGAGATAGAGAAAGAGAGAGAATGAAATAAGGGTCGGGGTCGGTTGAAATTGTGAGGAAAGGATCGGCCGGGGAATACCTGATACAATCCCCCTCAGGCACGACAACGAACCGATTTCACTGTCCTACCTTTTCCAATGGTTTTCACCGATGCCTTTTACAACTCAAGTTTTACATCATGTTTCTGTCCTTATAAACATTTTTTTTATTAATTATAATTTACAAAGGCCCAAGGGTCCTTTTAATTAAACAGCAAACTTGAAGTTTAAGCAGCAAAAATCCCTTCACGACATCCCTTCTCGTTTATTCCGGTCCATTCTCTTTAAGGTAACCCGTGAACTGAATATTAAAGAATTTCACGAAAACTGTTAATAATTTTAATAAAAATACCTGGGAATATATCAATTTGTGAAGGAGAAACCTCATTTAATTATTAAGGGCTGTAGTTAAAGTACCCAGAGGCGTTGTGAGATAGAAAGGGGAGATTGAAGATGAATATCGCGAGGGAGAAGGGCTGAATGGTAATGATCAGTAATGACGATGAAATACGGTAAGGTTTTATTAAATTACCAAAAATTACGTCAATTATCGAATTAAACACATGAAATACAATGAGGCTTCATGGGGAAACTGGATCAAAAGAAGGGTCTTTTTCTCTTCCTTTTTTGTCGAGCTGACGTACGCTGCATTAGAGTTTCATGAGTCGAAATCAAATCTCGTTCAGAGAGCACTTCCCCTCGGTTGCAACCTCGACGTCACGTCCGCCTTTCCCTTCCTCAAGAATTTCTTATTTCGACCTATCTAACCAGCTTAACAAGTGGAAGGGTGCGATTCGCTATGAAAGACCACGTGAAATGTTAACAAAATTCTTGGAGGTATTGACAAAAATGTTTGTTCACTTCGTAAAATCTCTTATTTGAGCCAAAAAAGTCCTCCTCGACCTAAGTTTAGAATAGAGGGAAGCAGAGGTCACTCTGGGGAAAGTCTGAGGCAGAAAGGGATGAAGACATTTTTGCAAGACGCCCATCTGTTGGAACCTGGAGTCTCCAGACCCTTTGCCTCCTGTGGCGTGGGGGCGGGGAGCCCAAAAAATAAGGAATATTAGGTGTACAAAATGAAACTCAGCCACATGGTAAATTTGAATTTTGTAGATTTTAGCCGAGTTTCATTTTGTACACCTAGTAGTTCATTTTTTCAAAATTTTAAGCATTTTAAAGTCCATCAAAAGTTGACCTTCTCCGTGTAAGAAGGTTATTGAAGTATAACCATTAAGAAGGTTAATTTTTAAAGGCTTGTAAATCGTAAACCATTACAGATATTGAAAAAATGCACTAAATAAAATCTGCTGGAAATTTAATTCTCTTTAATTTTTATTCTATTCATTTTTTCTCTAGGACGCACTGTTTTCAAGATAAATTTATTTAAAAAAAAATTATTTTCCGACAATGGTGCATCCTAGAAAAAAATAATTAAGTACAAATTTATAGAAAATTAAATTTCCTACAATTTTTATTTATTAGGTGTACAAAATGAAACTCAGCCACAGGGTAAATTTGAATTTTGTAGATTTTAGCCGAGTTTCATTTTGTACACCTAATAGTTTCTTAGGAAGAAGTGGAGGAAATCTGAAATCCCAAATCTTCGTTGATCTCTTGAAAGGTCGGAAAAAACCTACTGTACTGAAAATCGAAGATAAAATGGGGGTTTCAGGGCCAAAAATCCAAGGAAAACGCCAAAAGATGCGTCACCCAGCAAGATCTTCTTCAGGGGTGGCCAAAATGCTTGGAGCGTTCTGAAGCTTGAAAACATTTTTTCGTTATTCTGAGCGAAACAAATTAGTAAGCAAATGTTGGTGTAGCCACAGCGGTTAGTTCGGTGGGTGCATCACACCGCACTGGAAAGAGTCTCGGGGTGGGTGGCGAAGAGCCCTAACAAGATAGACCCGTTTTAAAGACCCAACTCACGCACTCCCTTCCTTCCCTCCGAGAGCTAAACTTAATTGCTAAAACCCTCCCACACAGAAAACCCCTTTTTCCGTTTGCGTTTTATCCCGAAGCATTGCTCATCCTCGGATCCCCTTTTCTGCTTAATTGGCTTGTTTATTGATTTTCACTCTTGATTTCAACTCAGGGTGAAAATAACGATTAAACCTCAAACAATTTTTAAACTTTTCATAAACCACTTCCTTTGTAAAATTTGAAGAGGCAATGATAAAGTTGGAGAAAGAAAAAAAAGATTTAACCGCGGCGACAACTCGAGGGGATTTTCAGTTTGGAAACTTTCCAAAAGCTTCTGTGGAAAATAGATAAAGCTTAAAATCCCTTTTTCTTACTCTTAAAACTATTCTTTCTTACTATAAAAATGGTGATTTTAGAGAGGGTTGATTGACTGTCCGGATGTCTGAGAGTTATTGATGCTTTTGATGTATATCGTCCGCCTGACAGCTCTTCCATATCCTAACCGCCTACCCTTTTCCCGAGGCCCTTTTTTCTACTTTGCATACAGACCAAACATTCACGATTACTTAGATCCGGAAGCCCTTTTCACAGCTATCGATCATGAACGCCAATTGTATCTTTCACTTTCTCCTCCACGTGAACCATAAAAGTTTAAATTCTACGGATAAAAATAAATCCTTTTTTTTTTTTTCGCTCAAAGGGCTATTCTGTAAATTCTTTTTTATTTGAATTTTATCAACCTTTTTTCCCCCCGTTATAAACAACTTTATGTGTTGACCGTTTGAATATTTGAATGAAATTTGAATATTTAATTTGTTAAAAAGCGGGTAACGCTTCTCTATTCGACAATTTTGAAAATGGGATTTGTCCGAGCGAAAGACAGTTCGGATTATAATTATTGGAACGTAATTTAATATTGAATATCTCCATGACATAAAATAAAAATGACTAATCCACCGTTTGAAACGACGGATGATTATTCTATCATTCTATGCTTTAGTGCCTTTCTTCGTTGATTATTAATTTTATTGTGTTCCCAGCCTGACTTTTTAGGTATTTTAAATATTAGATTATTATTAGCATTGCCACAAGCCATAATTTAAATTTAGAAGCGGTCTATAATCAAATTTTTGGGGAATTTTCTCGGTTTTTTGCCGAAGAAAACCCGTTTTTAGCCTGCATTCTTTGTATTGGGCATTTTTCTGATTTTTTGAGCAAGAAACAGTCATATTAACTTCCTTAATGAAGTTATTGTGATTTTTTTCGGAAAAATTTTTAAGTTTTTTTCTAAAATTTTTTAAAGTATCGACGTAGAAATAGTGAGCCGTCCACCAGAGGGATGTCGATCTCGCCCTTAGTAAAAGTATCACATTTCTCCCTACTATATTTAAAAAAATAAAAAAAAAGTTTCATTTTTTTCCTCCAAAAATTCTTAAAAAATATAAGGAGAACATGGTGAAAATTTGGCGAAAACCGGACAGACAGTTCGGTCGCAGTGCAGTTTTAAAATTTCAAACAGACATACATCTTTTGATTTAAAAAAAAACCTTCTTTAACAAAATATTCAAACGTTTTTCCCATTTTTTTTTTTTTTTTTTTTGCCAATAGAAGCCCTTTTTATCGGAAGTTCTCCTCGATTTTTTGGTTGATTTATGCGGTTTTCCTCTATTTTTAATGCAAGAAATCGCCATTTTACTATTAGGTGTACAAAATGAAACTCAGCCATAGGGTAAATTTGAATTTTGTACATTTTAGCCGAGTATCATTTTGTACACCTAGTAGTTCATTTTTTCAAAATTTTAAACATTTTAGGCGTTAAAGTCCATCAAAAGTTGACCTTTCCGTGTAAGAAGGTTATTGAAGTATAACCATTAAGAAGGTTAATTTTTAAAGGCTTGTAAACCGTAAACCGTTACAGATATTAGAGAGTTTCAGGGAATCGTAATTCCGAGTCCCGACTCCGACTCGCTCAAGGTCATACGACTCGAGCCGCCAGTCGTAATCGTAATACGACCCGACTCGGCTGGGTCGTATACCGGAACGATTCAAATCCCGATTCCGAGTAAACGTAAGGTTATTTTACGAAGGTTATTTCGTTATCTCTTCTAGTATCGGTTCATGTTTTTTGTTGTTTTTTACGATTTCAAATACAATTTTGTTATTTTCGGGTTGTTTTTTGTTGTTTTCATGATTTCAAATACAATTTCGTCTATTTTCAGGTTGTTTTTTGTTGTTTTTTACGATTTCAAATCCAATATCGTTTAGTTTCGATTTGTTTTTGTTGTTTTCACAATTTCAAATCCAACGAAGAGCCCTGGGAGTTTTTTCAACAGCATTGGCTAAAGTCGAAGAAATAAAGGTTCCTAAGTTCGATTCATAAATTTGCTGTACCTAGTGAGATATTGTGAACTAACTGAGTCGGAACTGTGTCGGAACGACTTCCTGAAACTCTGTTTTATAGCCTCTACGAGAAGACCTTTCCCGTTTGGTGAGTCGGAGTCGGGACTCGGAATTACGATTCCCTGAAACTCTCTATTGAAAAATGCACCAAATAAATCTGTTGGAAATTCAATTCTCTTAAATTTTTATTCTATTCATTTTTTCTCTAGGACGCACTGTTTCAAGATAAATTTATTTAAAAAAAAATTATTTTCCGAAAATGGTGCATCCTTGAAAAAAATAATTAAGTACAAATTTATAGAGAATTAAATGTCCTACAATTTTTATTATTAGGTGTACAAAATGAAACTCAGCTAAAATCTACAAAATTCAAATTTACTTGTGGCTGAGTTTCATTTGTACACCTAGGAGTTCATTTTTTCAAAATTTTGAACATTTTAGGCGTTAAAGTCCATCAAAAGTTGACCTCCGTGTAAGAAGGTTATTGAAGTATAACCATTAAGAAGATTAATTTTTAAAGGCTTGTAAATCGTAAACCTTTACAGATATTGAAAAAATGCACTAAATAAAATCAGTTGGAATTTAATTCTCTTTAATTTTTATTCTATTCATTTTTTCTCTAGGACGCACTGTTTTCAACATAAATTTATTTCAAAAAAAATTATTTTCCGAAAATGGTGCATCCTAGAAAAAAATAATTAAGTACAAATTTATAGAGAATTAAATTTCCTACAAGTTTTATTTATTAGGTGTACAAAATGAAACTCAGCTACAGGGTAAATTTGAATTTTGTAGATTTTAGCCGAGTTTCATTTTGTACACCTAATAATTCTCTAGTTTTCCTCGATCTTTCAGCCCATATAAACCTGTTTTCCTTATTTTTTGAAATATTCTTCGGTCCTTCCACCATTTGAGGAGTTTTCCACAGTTTTCAACCCCATTATAACCGGATTTCTGGGAATTTTCCTCTTTCTTGAACCTCTCAAAAATAGTGATTTTTTCAAAAAACCGTTGAAAACCCTCTTGGTTAATCTTATGGTCTCAAAAGAAAGGACTTTTATGTTTTGGGCGTTTTATCGTCTGGTTTTATATCATGGGGAAACTGTTTCGGATCTAAATTCATGAAGGATTTTATTCCAACACGTTTCAAGTCCCAGTGACAGAACTCAATCTTTTACTGGTCGTTTATTTTCCTAATTTCCGTTTGAAATAAGAAGTAATAAAAACGCTGTTCCGGTTATTAAGTAGTAATAAAAATTCATATGTTTTTTAGGTAGTGTTTTTAATCGAAAATGGTATTAGGAGAATGACGAAGACAGAAATCGTTAGAGAAACGGCGGAAGCGCATAAGTGAGGAAATTGAGGGTCTTTTCCGCTATATTCCCAGTAGCAAGCACTCCTCGGTTTTCCTTGTTTGTACGACTTCCCTTCGGTTTTTTTAATCCCTTCCACAGGCCCTGCGATGCATATAATCTGGTAGACTATTTTAGGGTCTTTCCTTCTTTCTCTCTCGTTTTCCTTTCTTCTTCGGTCTCGTTGAAAGCTCTGGTGTTCGACGTGCAGCCCACCCAGCGTAAGAAGTCGTAAAAGTCCGGCAATCGGATAATCGCTTTTTTGATCGAATTTCTCAAGGATGCTGGGCGTACTGCTGCCTTGTTTGAACCTGTCGATCTCCTCATTGATGACCTCGATGGGTCGAGGGAGTGTCTGATAGATCGTATAATTCGCACGTGTTATGACGACAAAAGTGCTTTGATGATGTATGCTTCCGATTTCTTGATCAGAAAAAGTCTTCTGTACACATGGCACCCATCGATTTCGCTATCATCGTCAGTTCTTTGCTCTCTTTGAGCTTGTTCATACTCGACGCTTGAGGCCAGTTCGATATATTTCCACGCGCGACATCATCACGAAGTTCATTCACGAACTCGAGTATGACCAGTACTTCGCTTTCGTCGACTGACAAAATTTCTTTGAAATCCAAACATTCTGGAGGCGGTACAGCGTACGGATTTCGGCACAAAACATGTTTTTTCCCATCGCGAAAGCAACAATAATCCTTATGAGCTGCCAGGTACCTACCGTCGACATTTAAAAAAAATAAAAACGTCTGCCAAACTATTAAATTTTGAATCATTGTTTAAACATATTTTTTTTTTTTCAATAAAACATTTTTTCAATAAAACGCCTCATCGACCATAATGGAGAATAATTGAACGGTGGCTCCCCCGATTCGCGAACGAAAGGGACAATCCAAATGGACCGTAACGTCAAACAAAGTGCTGGAATGAAATCATTCAAATGAAAAATTGTTAAGTAACTTTGATATTGAAGAGCTGCTTCCGGGGTCATGAATTAATGAAAAGAGCGAAAATCAGAATATTATCGATTGGTGGAAAATTTAAAAAGAAGGGGCGTGGAAAATCGTGGAAAAAGGTGAAAGCCTGAGGAGCTTTTTGGACGAAAAGCTGAGAAATATTAGGTGTACAAAATGAAACTCAGCCACAGGGTAAATTTGAATTTTGTAGATTTTAGCCGAGTTTCATTTTGTACAGCTAGTAGTTCATTTTTTCAAAATTTTAAACATTTTAGGCGTTCCATCAAAAGTTACCTTCTCCGTGTAAGAAGGTTATTGAAGTAACCATTAAGAAGGAAATTTTTAGAGGCTTGTAAATCGTAAACCGTTACAGATATTGAAAAAATGCACTAAATAAAATGTGTTGGAAATTCAATTCTCTTTAATTTTTATTCTATTCATTTTTCTCTAGGACGCACTGTTTTCAAGATAAATTTATTTAAAACAAAGTTATTTTCCGAAAATGGTGCATCCTGTGCAAATTTTTAGAGAATTAAATTTCCTACAAGTTTTATTTATTAGGTGTACAAAATGAAACTCGGCCACAGGGTAAATTTGAATTTTGTAGATTTCAGCCAGTTTAATTTTGTACACCTAGTAGTTCATTTTTTCAAAATTTTAAACATTTTAGGCGTTAAAGTCCATCAAAAGTTGACCTTCTCCGTGTAAGAAGGTTATTGAAGTATAACCATTAAGAAGGTTTTAAAGGCTTGTAAATCGTAAACCGTTACAGATATTGAAAAAATGTACTAAATAAAATCTGTTGGAAATTTAATTGTCTTTAATTTTTATTCTATTCATTTTTCTCTAGGACGCACTGTTTTCAAGATAAATTTATTTTTAAAAAAATTATTTTCCAAAAATGGTGCATCCTAGAAAAAAATAATTAAGTACAATAGAGAATTAAATTTCCTACAATTTTTATTTATTAGGTGTACAAAATGAAACTCAGCCACAGGGTAAATTTGAATTTTGAGATTTTAGCCGAGTTTCATTTGTACAATAATACGTCCTAAAATAGGGTGAAGAGAGATTTTGGGAAGAAAAACCAAAAAAACCAAAAATCGGGTTCACTTATAAGCTGAAAAACTGAAGGAAAACTCTGCTTCAAAGAGGTTTTCGCCCGAAAAACTAAGAAAACTACCAAAAATCCGGACCAAAGAACCTAAAAAGGGAAAAGTTTCGAGCAGAAGAAATCCTAGGCTGAAAAATTGGGGAAACCGAAATTTGGTGACAAAACTGAAGGGGTAAAAAGTGGACTGTTCGCCGAAAGTCTTCGGGCGTCCGACGTTATTTTGTTTAGATATTGTGCTTCTTGTAAAAATAAATAAATCGGATGTTAGAATAAAGTGAATAAGGGAAGTAGAGTGAAGGATGTCCGTTGGAAGGGGCTCGACACTTAATAGAGTTATTTATTCAGGCAGTCACCTGTTCCTGATGGCATCCAACCTCATTCATCAGACGCCCTTTTTTTTCCCGCCTCCCTCTATCCAAAAGCCGCCCTCCACAATCTTGAACATTCCTTCTTACTGGCTCTAAATCTATCCCGTCTTATTTTCTTATAAACGTAATTAGTGTCATATTCCCTTCCTATTCTCACTGGAGACTTAATAAAACTGAAAAATGTCAAGTTGATAAACTTCGAAAGGGGAGAAAAAATTGTTTCATTCAAAAACTGTAATTAACGGTTTAAGATCTCGCTTATGAGTAACCTTTAAAACCATATATGTTTTGTCACCCGGAGATTTCCAGCTCCGTACTCCCATGCGGAGAATTAATTAAGCTCTATTTAATTAAACCGTGTTTGTCGACCGTATAAATGGAAGGCGTGCCTGTAAACTCTCAAAAGTTATAAAAAAATAGTTGAATATAAGGTTAAAGGATGTTAGGAAGTTACAGAGTGTTAGAAAATTGGCCCAGGACTTGTTTTACATCTTAAATAAAAGGCCCTTTTATTTTCACTCCCTTTTTTTCCTCCCTTTCTAGTCCCTAAGGACTCGAGGGAACCACCGAATCCCTTAACCCGTGTCATATTCTCTTTTTTTATGTCCTCAAAAACGCGTTTCAGATGTTTTTATTCAAGTTAAAAAATATAGGGAGAAGCGAGATGGCGATTTTGGTGGATGAAGAGCAAAGGTAGGGGTATCGTGAGTCGATTTTTATGCTGTCGTTTATAGGGCAGCTGTTTCTCGGGTAGCCAGTCGAATAAGGAAATTTTGAAGAGACGTTATCGACAACTGGTCCGAAAACAAAAAAAACGTTTTTTCTTTCGTTTTTAAAAGAGGCATAAGTGCATCCAGCGTGATGTAAAGTATCGACCAAAAACCCAGTGGGGTCTCCTTCTTTCCAATTTTTGATGTTCTCCCTCTTTAAAAATTCGTGAAACGTTTTGTTTAATAAGTCCGCTGGTCTTTGAGTCACGTTGCTCTCCAAGTAAACCCAAACGGTCGGAAAATGAAGGCTGTTTAATGAATAATTGAGTACGAAAGAGGGCGAAGGTGGGCACTGGAGGAGTAAAACGTCGGCGATCAGTTTGAGCTCCCAGTTCGATTTTAATTTCGACATTTTCGACGCGGTCGGGAGCGTTCCGATTTTCGCTCCGGCGACCTCATCGCGAAAACGATTTATCGCTGATATCACTCCGGAATGTTCGCTTTCGGGCAAAAGGTCTTCATAGTCGTCGCATGATGGCTCTTTCGTCTGATGGACGCACAAACGTGCTTTTCTCCACCACTCGTACAACAATATGTCGAAATGACGACCTTTTCGTCCAACAAGAAACAAAGAAAATGCTCAATAAACCAAAATGCATTCATTATTGTCAGCTGATTCGCCTAGAAATTGATTGCTGATGTTATACCTCAAACTCGGGGTATGTAGGGCACATTCTTCTTTCTTGCTGCCCAAAAACAACTTTTAGGCATCTTTAATGGTTCTTTCTGCCGAAAAAAACCCCATTTGTAAATTTTTCTTTTATTTCTTACTCTCCTTTGAGAGTTCTACCTTTGGTTTGTTCAGGTTAGAGGGTGGCGAAATAAAAAGAGAATAAAAATTTAACATTTATTACTGGTTCTTTTATGTACAAAATAATTTGGGTACCTTGGATTTTGTTCGGTAAAGAGACGGTCTGGACGTAAGATCGCAGGCTCCGTGATGGATGGTCGTAGTTGAGGACGTCTGGTCGATTCCGTTGAAGTGGAAATGTAGATTCTTCTGATCGTTTTGCCGATTAATCGTCAATCGTCAATCACCTTTTGCCGACCAATCGTCAATCGTCATCGTCTTTTGCCGATTAATCGTCAATCGTTTTCAATCGTCAATCGCCTTTGCCGACCAATCGTCAATCGTCTTTTGCCGACTAATCGTCAATCGTCTTTGCCGACGGGTTCTAATCGTCAATCGCCTTTGCCAATTCCTTTGCAGACTGGATGTAATCGTCAATCGTCCTTGCCGATGGTTCTAATCGTCAATCGTCTTTGTCTATTCCTTTGCCGATTCCTTGCCGACTATTCTGTTACCAAGACGACTCGTCACAAACAGCCGACTGCCGAGACTTCCCGCAGGTTGAGTCTACGATAATCGCCTTTGCCGATCTCTTCTTTTAACAATTTCTCCGCTGTTTACACATTTTACCAAATTTTGGGTAGTTGACCCCAGTTTTTGCCTACCAATCGATTTTAGAGTGTTCTCCACTGCTAAGAATCACTCATTTCACCCTCTTCTAGATAATTATAATCCCTCCAATTTGACCAAAGCAATTATTGTAATTCGAGAGTTTACCTTGGAAATCATAAAATTTATCACGCTCTACTTAACCTTTGATCGTCGCCCGTTGGGCCTTGTTATGCCCTTTGTTCCTTTTTCCAATTAGAACTAAGGAAGTGTGAATGCTCTATTGAATCTATTGATACCGCCTATTATTTCATCTTCAAAAGAGGGAAATCAAATAATTCGCAATAGTGAAGAAACTTGATGAACTGGCTTGATTTTAGGACAATCCGGTTTGAAAACAGTGGCAACTTTCGCTCATTGTCCTTAAGTTAGTTCCCGGCGTTAATCCACGGTCATTTTCATGTATAACGCTTCCCCTTTTCCGTCCCTTTTCAAAAGGGTGTAAATCATTAGTCAACGTTTCATCAGGGGCGGATGAAACTCTCGCCGAGTCAAGGGCGCTCATTGAACACTGAAGAGTCCCATCCTGTAATCACCTCTCGAAAAGCTCTTGGGAGGAGGAAATAAGAAAAATAGATGGAAAGATAGGGAAGAATAATGGTCCGAAGATTGTGTGGTCATCATCGTCGAGCGGAAGGAATTGATGATGTGACAGCGGAGGCGATATTGCCCCTGTGCATATTGAGCAACCCCCTTTCCAATTACCCCTTTATTAGATCTCTGAGAAAAACAATAACGCGAAGATCCCCCAATTGAAAATAGCTCCCTTCCCACTTGAATTTCAGGGATAAGATACAGCACACATCATTATTGCCTCGTCACTTCCCTTCTCCGTTTCTCCCTCCAAACATATCACCGCCTTAGATTTACGGTTTCCTCGAATTGGTTCTATTCAACCACTTGGAGGGGAGTTTATACCCCAAATTTTTACTTAAGATGCCCTCTGAAGCACTTCATCTTTTTAAAAAAATGCTTTTATCAGGTGTACAAAATGAAACTCAGCCAAGGGTAAATTTGAATTTTGTAATTTTAGCCGAGTTTTCACACACCGAGTAGTTCATTTTTTCAAAATTTTGAACATTTAGGCGTTAAAGTCCATCAAAAGTTGACCTTCTCCGTGTAAGAAGTTATTGAAGTATAACCATTAAGAAGGTTAATTTTAAAGGCTTGTAAATCGTAAACCGTTACAGATATCGAAAAAATGCACTAATAAAATCTGTTGGAAATTTATTCTCTTTAATTTTTATTCTATTCATTTTTCTCTAGGACGCACTGTTTTCAGATAAATTTATTTTAAAAAAAAATTATTTTCCGAAAATGGTGATCCTAGAAAAAAATAATTAAGTGCAAATTTATAGAGAATTAAATTCCTACAAGTTTTATTCATTAGGTGTACAAAATGAAACTCAGCCACAGGGTAAATTTGAATTTTGTAGATTTTAGCCAAATTTCAATTTGTACACCTATATTCTCAAATATTGAATTCCCTTCGTTTCTTAAAAACCCCGTCAGGTTTTTAAAGGAATATTTTTGTGGGTAAAAGAGAAATTCGCGGTTGTTTAAAGCGAATAGGTTCTCGTGAAAATTTACGACCGGTGATTCAGCACCCAACAACTTACAAAAGAGAAGTGATAAGCGTTTTTCCTTTGGTACACTCGCCCCCTTTCCACTTTCATAACCCTCTTCAACCCTTGACGATTCTGTTACTTGAACGTGACTCGAAGAATATTTCAGCTTAGTCGAAACGGCTGCGACTTAAAATAACTGAGTTTCAACTCGAGTTTGTCGAAAAAAAAAAGTACGTTGGG
>JACGAQ010003313.1:0-30587 GCA_014119065.1 Orius insidiosus | reverse complement strand
TTTTTAAAAATTCAAATTATTCCGTGCATGTTATTTCCGGCGTTTTAAAGATTGACATTTCCATGCCGAATATTGGACACAAAATTTAAAAAAAAAATTGAAAGAAAGGATCGAGAGGGAATATTTTAAATTTTGAAAGAAATGTTTTAAATACGATATCAATTCTCTTTTGTTTGGAAAGTATGGTACAACGGCAATCAATCTTTCAGTAAAACAAATGAAAAATCCATCGCCCGTGAACAAAAGGTGTAAATCGGTCAGGTCAGGGGAGTATAAAATGGACGGGTGAGTCGAAAAATCAATTGGACGGTATAAACAAATTAAGGCTCAAAAATTTATTCTTCCTCTTGACTCACAAAACGACGTCAATTATGCATGCATCAATCAATTCATTAAAATAATTAAATAATGCAGCCATTTCGAATGAGTTCTCGATTGTTTTGAAACTCAAAAACACTTATAAGGTCATAGAGGTTGTTGTAATACCCTCCGCAGAATGTTTTTAGAGACACCGTGAAGTGTTTCTTCTGTCAATTCGCCCCGCCGAACCCGATAAAGGAAGTTTTTTATTTTTTAAATATTAAATTGTATTTAAAAATATGGTACATGTCATAAAGTATTTTATTGTTTAAATAAATGATAAGCCGCTTAAGCTTAGTTTCTAAGGGAAACGGGTATTTCTCATAAACACAATTTCCGAAAAGATTTCCTGCCTGAAATCTGCCCTTGGGCATAACAAGTCTTCGTGTCTAAAACGAACCCTCCGAACTGAAAACTGAGGCCTAAACTCACGGTAATATCAACCACGTAATGTCTAAAGTTAAGCAATGAAGTTGATTGGCATAGAGTTGGAGACATTAGAGTTGGTGAGAGGATCTCAATTTGTGCAAAAGGCTAATAGGCCTTTAGACATCGGGTCCCAGACACCGCAGACTTGACGCTACTCTTCAATTATCGGACTCCCTCCTTTCAGCTTCCGTTCCAACAATCCCCTCCTCTTTTCTACCTTTCATCAATATCCGCTCTTTCTTTTTATAGTCTTCATTATCCAATTTTGAATTGGGTTAATTACCAACACGTCTGATGTTTACTCTTGATTTCGCTGTGTAAACATTACCGGCTTCACACGAGTTTACTGATTCGCCTAATAACGACTTAATTTATTAAATTAATACCAGGGCTTACAGCTTTTAAAATCAGCATTTATCCACTTTTCTTGCGCCTTTTTCCACTTTTACATATTCAAAAATTCTTCATCCCTTATTGTCCATGAGGGATTACAAGCTAGAATTTTAAAAAAAAACCGTCAATATTAACGCGCTTTGAGAATACCGACATGTAAATATTCGCGAGGAGACGAAATGCAGCGAAGGTTCGGCGCGAGGGGGAAGTTCGCGATGTCACTGTACTGAACTCCCTGAGGGAATACGAACTGTTTGTAACAGATCGCCAAACCGTGTATTGTTCATATTAGCGGATCAAGTTTGAATTGCATTAAAATATCTCATTAGCTATGACATCGGCCGTTTCTCGTTGATATATTGTCCGTGTCACACGTGCACTTGTCCGCTTCCACAAGTTTCGGCTTGTTACCGCATGTAGACATAGCGATTTGTTTAAATATTTGCTTTTAAATAAATAAAAAAACCTTTTATCTTCATGTGTTTTGTGAAAGTCTCCTTTTGTTAACTCTGTATCCAATTTGATGGTGCAGTGTGATAAAAACAATAATGTAAATTATAACCCGGGGTATCCATTATGCTCAAAGAGGGCACGAGTCTTCTAATGAACGGCCGGGTTAATGAATTAACGAGCTAGGGAGAAAATTAATTCTACAAGAGGTATAAGTCCAACATTAAAATCCGTTTTTAGCCAGAGAATCAGTCGGGCCTCTTCACCTCTAGCCGCAGGAATGGGGTAGGTATCCTAATAAACAGGAAGCTCCTTTTTTACCATGAATAATCCACGCACGCGACCGCATTTTTACATTTCACTCTTTTCCCATTCTTGAAAGAAGGGGTAAGAATCGGGAGTAACAAAAAAATAGGTACACCCTTCTCAACTCTAACACGTAATTATTCTTAATCAAGATAAAAGTAAAATCCATGAAAACATATTTGAAATTCTAATGTATTATACACCTTGGTAACCGAGTGATAAACTGTCGCCTAAAACAAAGCAACCGATTGTTTACATATTTCATTCCTCTTGTATTCATGTAATACACAATTTAAAAAACTGCTTATCCTTCCTCAATTTAATAAAATCAAAAGAAGTTTTCATCAACCTTTTCACCTTTTGCGGTACCTCTGGCTACCTCACTATGAACACCCCGGAAACGGATAACCCTTCAGCTAAATAACCTTCTTCTAAAGATCGAAACACCACGCTCAAAGTAAAAATAAGAAAAACTGATTGTTCCAAAATGATTTTTTTTTTCTTTGGCTACAAAACAACTGATGGCCCAACCTCTATCGACACACCATCATAAAAAATGATAATTTTTCATTTTTAAAACTAAATTTGACAAGAGAAGCCTTGTTTTCCTTCTACGATCGATCTAAACTTTGAATAATACATAATGGAAACTTCTTGGCCAGCGGGAAGGTGTACTGTTACAGTAAGAAACCTGGCAATTAGGTATCTATAATGAGATATTCATGGAAAGGCGTATTTCAAGTCGAAAATTCCTTGAAGAACATGAATTCAAATTTCAACTATTGATTGTGTTTTTTTAACTTATGTAGGACAATTTTTAAAAAATTATTCAGGAAGAAATTAAAACTTTTCAGAATGACTCATCGATTATTATAAAATTAGATACAATTCTGTGTTTATCTTTGCCTTTTTAGGATTAGTAGTAAGTTCAAATATGATGAGAAAACATCCTTTTTTTCACTAACTTTTGGCATTTTTGTCACTGATATTGTAAAGAAAAAAATTTAACACTGAATCCAAAACCTTTTGTTGGAACGTGTGCTTCCTCCAGGACTTTCTCTCCGCACAAAAGGACAATCTAATCCAAAGAAGCTATTGATATCATCTCCAGCTCAAGGTGATAATAGAGATTTTTTTTTGTATTGGATTTAGGGGGGGAAACCTATATTGGAAAATACCAATTTTTATTCGCCACCACTTGATTTAATCGTAAAACAATTATTAATTTGACATTTTAAAAAAGGCCTAAAATCGTTAGTGAAGTGAATGTTTAAATCCAGGTTAAAACGAGATTTAAAAAGAATGAACGTACGGCGAAACATACTTTTGCCCCTTCCGCTTTTTTAACGAGAGGAATTAAATCCTATCAACGATTTTGAAGCGAATATCTACCAATTATTTTCTCCTCATTTTTTTTTTTTTTTTTGCTATAAAAATTTGTGTGAAAATCCGATGAAAATGGGGAAAAACGCCGTCTCTACGTAGAGGGTATAAGAATATCTTTCTTTTGAGGAAGATAAAAATTTTGTAGGTTAGTCAAGAGCCAGAGGCAGGCTGGCGAAGAAGCGTGGGGAAGGCGAAGGGGCCCGAGGTGCAGGGTCCTCCCGTGATTCGCCGGTCCGCCTTCAATCAAGATCCCCAAAACAGGCAGATTATCGTGGCTTCCCTTTTTATGTCAAATATCTCGCCTTTCGCAAGATCTTATATTTCCCTTCTTCGCTTTTTAGAAGATGTGAGGTGCCTCTTCACAGGTTCAAAATAGAAGTGCCTGAAAGAATTGTTTTTTTGGAAAATAAATTGTACTCTTTTACAACACGATTGATTTTTATAAAATCGTTCCCATTTCCTGGAAATCACGAGTTGGACGTGTTATAATTCCAACAAGTTGTCACCCCTAGATGTTTCCGTGTACACTTTTTTTACGTGCTTAGTAATGTTCAACTGTTGAAAAATCACAGGAGTCTCGCCATTTATCACTTCCACCCCAAGCGGTGGATAGAGGGTGAATTGGGAGTTTGTCGAGATTAAGGATAGGGTGCGCGAGAGGGTGTCTCCGGGGTTTTTTTTACCCCTTTTCTATACCCGATCGGTTCCCTTCCCTTCTCTTTCCATCTGCCAATGAACTTCCCCCTACCACACCACACTCCCTGATCCTCGAGTTCTTTTACCCCCGAATTCCTTTTATTTGCCCTTTGAAGAGTGGAAACCCCTCCCACCTCTCAGAATGAAAACACGTAAACGAAAGGCTCTCAATGACTAACCTTCAGGAGAACCTCCAATGCACGTGGAACGAAATGTTTTCTTGTTTAATGTTTACATCGCTATGGACCTCTATTGTTTACTACCGTAATTACCCTCCTCTTGTAAATAAATTATTATTTTTAAACAAGTGAAATGTGAACCGAGAACAATAATGGCTTTGTGCAATTCAAATTAATGTACCTTCCTTAATTAGATACGTGAGTACTAAACATCTTTCCTCTTTATTTCATACAGCAACTTCGCTATTTTATTAATTTTTTTTAAGTTACCCAGACTTCTACTTCCCGCCTTCAATTTTGGTTCCACCCTCACTCAAATTGTTTTTTGTTCTTTTACGGCTTCTCAGTACTTGGATTTTTTTTTTCAAATTACAAATCGATGATTTTCGAAGAACTTAAAATTTAATTGGAAGCTCCGTCGGTTTTACCTTCATTATAGTTTGTTTATACTTTGATGTCAGTTGTCATTTGTGTTATCAGGACATAATAATTCTTTTTTGGCCCTGAAACATATTTAAATATTAGAAACAGGAATAGATTAAGAGGTATTTCTGTAGGAATCACAAAAAACTCATCTACTACCTGTGCGGGCCCCTCTATTAAGGCAAAAAGGGCCGGGAAAAGAAGAACAAAAAAAAGAAGAATAAAAATCACTCCCGCTTCATAATTTTGCCATATGGGGATTTGTACAAGAAACGTGGGAAAGTTTTGCGAGATCTCGTATTTCAAGGTGGACGTTAGTAATTTTTATACGAAAATCGGGGGTTTATCAACAATAATGGAATAGGGCGGAGGGTTTTATGTTGCAGCTGTCGTTTGTCAAGGTCACTTACCCTTGTGTTGCCGCCGACATGTCGCCCTTCTCAAGCAGAAATTTTCAAGTCATTTTTTCACTTCAAACGTATTTACGTAATTTCTCCAAATTAGGGCACTCCTAATTTGAATTTTTTAGGCCCATTCAAGACCAAAGATCGAAAATGTTTGCTAATTTCGCGTAAATTCTGACTAACGAACCAAATTCGTTTTGTTTACTGTCACACCTCGGTTGACACCAATTCTCTTATTTCGTGTGGCCTTGTTTTCCATAATTGGCAGTTACAATTTAAAACTTGCATCTCATTTACTTTTTTTCACCGCCTTTTTTAAAAATATAAACTTTCTTTGCAGTCCTTTAAAAATCCGTGCAACTCCGTAACGGTTTTAATTAACTCGGGAGAAAACGCAAGATAAACTTATACCTAATTAAATAAGCTAGGAAAATGGTTGGGATTCATGATACCATTACAAAACGCAAACAAACGTGAACAAATATTAAAGTTCTTCTGGTTACTCGTGTGATGAAATGAATACTTTAAATCAAAGAAAATTAATTTTCTGTCTAGCTTTTATTTATTTTTTATTGTGTCACGATGCTTTGTATAAAAGTAAATTTTTGATTTTTATTTTAATTTAAAAAAATAGGTTGTTGAGAGATATAGCGGTTTTTTAAATATTTATTTTATTATACGTAGTGCGTCTCTCTTTGCCAAAAACAGGGAGCGGATAGAGAAAGACTTATGCCTTTTTCTACACTACAAAAAGGTCAATATTTAGCCCCTTTTTTTGCCCCTATATGATTTATTTATTATCAATTGGTAGTGAGATAAAGTATCGGAGGGAAAAAAAAGAGGACGGGAGTAAAGAAAAACTTGGCCTTAAACTCTTTTTCTTTCTTTTTCAACTTTGTATCAGTTGTGAATCTTTGAAAGTTAACGTGCAGGTTTTCGTAAAAAAAGTTGTGAGGATTTAATTTATAGCTGAGAATTGGCAAAAGTAGTTGCAGATGGTTCCCTTCCTAATCCCATATAAAAGACTACATGAAAGAGAGCCACGCTAACTGCGGATTAGTCTCCGCATTAACTTAATGATCCCTAATTATCACAAATCATAGCTATCTAGATCCCTCTTCTGTCTTACTAGATCATTAATTAAACTAAGACTGATATAACTTCCTCGTCCGAATTCACTTTCGCTCCTCCCTCCGTCCCTTTACAACCGCCGAAACCTAGTCCTAGTAATAATTTAATTGGTCTTAACTAGTAACTCGATTAGCTCCCGGGCCACTAATGCAGTTAAACCGAAGAGCAATGAAACCCTCAGGTTTGACACGGTCCGGGAAGATCTGGTTCTCCCTTTGACATATTATTCGATTAATTCTGTTTGTCCCTAACTCAACAGATGGCCTAGAAACGCCTCCGTATCTACCCGCTGACCCCTTATTCTCCTCAACGAGAATTTGTCGTCAGACAACCCTGTCTTTTTTGATCGCGTTTATATCTCCCGTCACATTCAGCATTCGAAATTTTAACGGGAAAACCCATCTTCTTAAGCTAGGTCCACATCTGCAAATATTTGCGTCGCACAGGGCGCGCAGCGTAAATCTTTGTAGGTGTGGACGTGTCTACGCACGCACAACGCAAGAATTTTCGTCACGTACGACGCACGCTATCCGGGACCTTGTCGGTTTTCTGACGAACGTCAAAGGATTTGCCGCACAAGTTTCAAATGTGGACGCTTTTCGGAATTTCGACGCACGCTCACGCATGGACCCAATGTTTTCTCAATATAACCTTTCAGTTTCTACTTCACTTTTGTTGTTTGCGAAAATGAGTGACAAGAGAAAAGCGGCCGCGGCGTTTATCGTTTTGAACGAAATCTTAAACCAGAAGAAGAAAAACGTCGGTGTTGGTCGACTAATTTATATAGAAAAAGGAAAACCGAAGGGGGAGCGCGGTTAGTCCATCTTGACCATCGATTCCAACGATGGACATTTTAAAAACTTTCTCAGAATTTCTGCGAAGATTTCGAAATTCTTTTAAAATGATCAGCCCAAAAATTAAAAGTTAACCACCTGCCTTATTATTAATCCCTCCTTAATATTATAATCCCTCCTTATTATTTCCTCGCCTCGCACAGCTGGAGCGGGAACGCATGACACACAGCGTAAATTTTTACGTGGTAACATTTTTTGATTTGCGTCGCAAATACTTGCGGCGAACGTGTGCGACGCAAATATTTGCAGATGTGGACAAAGCCTTAGAAAGTCAACATTTTTCCCGCTTTTCTAATTGTTTTCTTCCGGGAATATTACTTTCTCAATTTCTTCACATTTTCCTAAATCAGTGGTTTGAGGTGTTCCCTCAATAAAATAATAAAAAGGCGTTTAAAAAAAGGCGCTAAAAGGGTGTTTTCCCGCCTAAAAAAACCGAGCTTCTCATAAATTGGGAAAAGAAGATCGTATTCCCGTCAAAAAATTGAGGAAGATCAATGTTTTCGCGGCACCCAAAAAAAATTAATTAAATAATCGGAAATCTCCCAAAATTGGGTAAAAAGGGCGTTTTCCCGCGCAAAAATAGGATGATCCCTCAAAATCAGACAAAATATTTGCTTTTCAGAAGAAAAAAATTTTTTTGTATGTCATGAGCTTACCCGCTGGCATCCTTTCGCGTACCCCAGTTTGAAAACTCTGTCCTAAATATTAATAGCCACCTTGTTTTATATATTAATATTTAAATTTCTCTCTTTCTTTCTTTTTTGTAACTTGCGGATAAACCATGAAAAGATCATTATATTCTAGGGTCTAAAAAATAAAAAAAAACCTTTTGAAAAAAGGGCCTGTTTCAATGTTTGAATATAACTGAAATTACTGTACCTTTTATAATTAACGATTCCGCTAAAAACATAATTATAACAAAATATTTGCCAACCTACATAAAGGCAAATCGAAATTCGAGTTGACGCACACTTACCGTTTTGGCTTCAAATTGAATTGACGCTAAAGCCTTTTGAATATCAAAGTATTCTTTGAAAAGTGGTAAAAAGTGTGGGGTTCACTCCACCAATCGAAATAAGCGTGATTTTATGTAGAAGATTTGAGGAAGCCTCTGTTGTCTTGTTCGGTGTGTATTTGTGTAGATTAAATTTAAGTTCGTGGTTTTGTGATTGAAAATAAATGTTAGTTTCTCTCTATATTTAGATCAATTTCAGTTCTGCGCGTTCTTTTTCCCTCTGAAAGCACGAGAGTTAAAGCGTGGAATGTTTGAGGGGTTGTGTGGTCGGAGCTTGATGGTTATCCCATATAATTTCGCTTATTGGTATTCAAATAGGGAAATATTTGAAGGAACGTTGGAATGAGCTTCACTGTTTTTCGGTCCGATTTGAGTTAATGGAGCGGAAAAGTTGCGGTCGGGAGCAGGGTCACGCTCTAACCATTTTATGGCTTTTACTCCATTTTATTTGCTCCCATTATTCCATTTTGTTTCTGATAACTAAAAAAACGTTATTCTTTTATAATTTATTTAATTTTAGAATAAAAATGCTGACACATTATGATAAGAAAAAATTATGTTATTATTTGAAATCAAGAGTTGACGGTTTGATAATGCTTAGTCGATGATAGACGCCTAGAGCTGTCAGGTATGTTCACGGTCTTAGTAATTTTTAAAAAAAGATTCCCTAATATCCTATGTTAATGGGGGAACCTATTAGGCTTTTAAAATTCTTATTTTGGAAAAACAATCTTTGAAGGATTCAAGTCGCCAAAAGTTGGATTTAGTTTGGACTTTAGGTTGTGGTTATTTTGTGGAAGGAGAGGGTCAAATCAATACAGTTACTGGGCGCTGAAATTTGAATTTTTAATCACGACCTTCCGGGGTCAAAAAATTCCTCTTTCCTAAAGTGAGCCTACCCCGAAAATACCCCAGTTCATAAAAACTCAACAATTTTCGGTAACTTTCGCGAAGTAATCTCGAAAATTCCACCTTCATTTACTGAATATTTTGCCATGTTTTCTTGGAGTTCATGTGTTGGAAAGTTTCGAATTCCTACATCTGGTTTTTAAGAACCCTTACGATTGTGTTTGTCACACGACGGCAGAAAGCTCAAATTGAAGACATATGTGTGGGTTCCAAGTAAGAACCCTTCACATAAATCAGTCCCAAAACGATCCTAGAACCCTTGGAAGTTGCTCTTTTGTCAGAAATCAATGGTACCTGCCACGTTCCTTTAAATATAGTACCCGTTTTCTACTATACTGTTACAAAAAAAAATTTAATAATTTTTTATGGGGATCTTTTATGTTTATTTTTCTATAATCATTCTAAATATTTTTGATCGAAACCCGGAAAGAAAATGAGAAAAAGTCGGCTGGCGTAAGTTTTGCCATTTGAGAGGGTGAGTAGAAGATTTTGAAAGGCTTTAATTTCTCTTTTACTTTTCGCTGTTCCGACGATAATTTTCGACGAATTTGAAGATACTACTCTCCCAGGCTTTCGGAGTGCCACGATTCAGTCAGATCTTCACCTCATTTTGAAAACGATGTTGCTTTCACACTTTGTCAAAAGATAAAAAGTGCTTCATGGATTTGTTGCGCACAGCGCTTTCCTTAAGTCAGAATACTTTCTTATTTTCCTTTTTTTGAATGAGGTAAAGGGTTTATCGAAGGGAAAGGACTTATTTTGTATGTGCGGCTCGTATATTTTTCACTCCTCAGCCTTTCCCTCTTTTTACATCGTCTTTCTCTACGAAATAAAATTATGCGTAAGTGAGAAAGGTGTGTAAAACGTGGTGGAACTCTCTTTCACCAGGGTCATTTGTCACCGGACTCGTCTTGTTGAATACAAAGTACATAATATTATTATCTCTTGTGTCCACGGCGATCCTTAGATAAATGATTTCTGTCCAACCCTTCTAATTGAACCGAGCTGAAATTTTTTTTTTCTCTCTTTCTCCCTTTTGATTCTTTTTCCTTAATTTCTAAATGCTAATTGGGTTTGCAAAATGGTTTTTTTTTTTCATTCACCAAGACGTTTCTCTGATTTGCATTGCTGTAATAAAGTTTAGGGACTTCTAAAATACAAACGGATATTTTACGGGTTTTGTGAACTTAATTTGAGATTTGACGTCTAGTCGTTACTTCATACATTTTTTTCCCTTCTAATCTTGGTAAAAGGATTACGACGTTACTATTCATTGGATTCCCTTTTATAATTTGTTTTTGAAAACGTTCAAAATGGCTTGCAGTGTTTTTAGAAAAAATGGTTTAGTCGAAAAGTAAGTTTTCCATTTTCCAAATGAAAACTTTTTCGGAAAAACTGCTCCCAAGACCGCCTAGGAAATCCCAAATAAGGAAAACGAGCTTTTCTAAAAAATTTCCGACGATTTTTAGTGCTCAAATATAGGAAAGTACTTTTAGGGGAGAACTCTCGTTTTAATGCTCCGGCGTTATGATGCCCCTGAAATAGCAACTTGATTTAACAAAGATTAAGATCGAAATTCTCTCCTAAATGTCGGAGAGAGATGGATGTCTGAACTATTCGCTCATGTATCGAGGGATGTTCGGAACGTTATATTGGCGAGGGGTAGGGAGGCTGATTGGGAAGATGGTGTGGGAAAGCGTTCGTTAAACTTTGCATTCGCCATTAAACATTGCAGGTCACACGACTAAGTTTATATGAGAGTTTCACTTTCAATTAGTCTCTTCAATCCAGTTTCATTAAGAAATCCATCTTGGGTTTAATATTGCCCTTGTTGAATGTGGGCCCTAATTGCATGTTAAACATTTTAATCTTCCTCCCTTCCTACTACCGCTACTAAAACTCCTTTTCTCCCACGAATTAAGGCCGATGCTGCTATAAATATTAATTATAAACTAATCGACTAGAAAATCTTCCTAATCGCTTGACGTTCTTCAGGAAAATTTAGCGGAATTTTTTTACATAAAAACTTTGTTCGAATTTAATTTATGTTTATTGTTTAAGTCGTTATGAGAAGAAAAAAATTGAACTTGTAAGAAATTGTTATGAATACCTTTAAAGAATTATTCATAATTAATTGAAGGAGAAAGGGAGTTTTCTTTCCCCTGAATGACGCAGGAAAAAGAAATCTCTTTTCAGATAAAGAACAAAATAAAATAAAAAGAAATCCACAAGGGAAAATTGGCTTAATAAGCTCAAAACCACCTCAGGGAAACCGTTTTTGAAATTAGTTGCCTGGTACCCTTTGAATAAAACCGGCGTATTTTAAACTTCATGGATTCTGATTTATTTTTTTTTTCTTTCTTTCAAAACCTTGAGCTTAGACCTTTTTTTGATATTTTGTCCCCAGATTATTCTTGGAGCCAGTGGATTCCGCTTAAAACAAGCCGTTAATCTTGAATGTTCTTAAACATTGGAATCATATTTTTCTCCCCTTTCTAGTCCTTTCTTTCGCGCGCTTCGTCTCACCCCTCTCAAATGACAAAATCCTCTACGTCTTCTATTTTGCATGTTCAGAGGTAAAAATTTTCCAAGGTTGAAAAAAAAATCATTCAGAAAAAAGGGGGTGGGAATTGACCTCATTTAAATTCCTGGAAAGGGTGAGAGTCGTTCTAGTGTACGTGAAAATATGCCTACTGGGGTGCCGCGGAGGAGAGAAGATTCGCCGAAGACGGGGTTGGATGCCGTGAAGAACCCGGCCTGCTAGGAAAGGCGGGGCGGGGTGGACGGAGTATCTGCGGGGGCCAATAATCGAAAGGGGTAAATTATAATTGGAGTTAAATCAAGTGGACTGAATCGAACAGAGAGGCTTTTTACAAAGAAAGAACCCTTTTGGTTGCTAATATCAGTCGGTTGTTCGAGGGCCGGGGGGTGGAGGGGGATAAGGGAGCTGAAATCTTCCAATGGCTTACTTACTCCACCTTATTAAAAGTTAAGACCCGACAATTTAGTTTTCTAAATTAGCCTGTTAAACATTTTTTACCTCAAACTTTTCAGAGATTTAATACGCCAATTATAGGAAATTTTACCTCTAAGGGAATATTAATTAAAATTAAGGTGTGATTAACCTTCACTTTTTATGTACGAATAATATAAAATAGCTTTTTTTTTTCTTCTAGAGGTAAAATAAAAACAAAATTGCTTCAAAAACTCAAAATGGATGAGTTTTTGTAATAAAGCAACCATAAGGATGGGTTAAAACTTTATGTCTGAATCTGTTGAAAATTAATGGGCACAAAATGGTTTCCCGGCAGTGGAAAAGTCGAAAAATAAAAACCTTTTCCGCGCCTTTTAAATTACTCATGAAAGTGAATAGAAAATGTAAATCGTTTTTTAGTGCCTAATCAACCTTCTGTGGGGGTAGGGGTTGATTTAGGTAGTTACCGTTTTACGGCATTTCCTTCGGAGAGAATTCCAGGTGATGTCTTTCAGGGTTATAACACTCTAGTGTCTTTTCAGTTCCTCTCCATTTTCGACGTTGTAGGGCCGGGGGGTGAGGCGGCGCGGGCGGAGGGTACCGTCAGATTTATCGCCTCTTAAAACGAGAATGGGGATGCGGTCGGTAAGGTGTTCTAGTGACACAAAGCCCTTTCCACCGTCAACTTTCAACATAGACCACTTCAATTCAACATAATAGACTCGACCGAAATCTTCTCCTAAGTCAATGATATGGTCGAAAAGTCCTGAAATTCAATTTTTTTTGCAAATAGTAGCATCAGTCGGTCATCCCTATATCTTTTTTCTCTCTCTCTCAAACCTCAAAAAGTAGGTAAAAGAGGACCATAGGTAGAAAGAAAATGAATAAAACTTTCTTCCCGAACTGAGGAAAATTCTATTTTACGCCGAGTGAAAAATATATTTGAGCTTGTCCGTCCGGTGGATTATCATTTATTGGAAAATTGAAAAAGTTACTTTATGTAGGAACTCGTGGGCGGGGAGGGCTTGGTCTCCTTATGTCACTTGTCGGCTTTTGAATCAATAAAAATATCGCTCCTAAAAACACTCCGTCTAAAAAAAACCGCTTTGAAATAATCCTTTTATTACACATCAGTTTATATAAACTTTCCCCTCGCGTTTTCTAAGCTCCCATTGGTGGCACAGTTTGACACATGCATTCGTTACCTCTATTATAAAGAATGTGTTTTTTTTATTATTGTGGTCGAATAGCATTTAAGATACCTGTGTTTTAAAAAACTTGATTGTAAACTTTTTTCATAACGAAGGGATAAACTTTTGATGAGTACTTTAAAAGCTTTAATTAATTCATTTTTTTCCTAATTAAAAAAAGGTTCATTGCGTAAAAAAAAATATAAATTATAAATTTATCATGAGTAAGCGTCTTGATTTATCGCGATCGGAAAGCTTGAGCCAAGTTTTAAGGCAAACTTCTCCATTCCTATGCCTGTAATTAATGATTGATTACTTTAGTGAGTTGAATCGATGCTTCATTCGCTGCTTGTATTCTTCTAGTGGTTTGCTCGACTTGAATTAAATGGGTTAATCGAGTTTATTCGATTTCACGAAAGCTCCGGTGGCGGGAGACGTACGTGATAGTGAAAGAAAGGTATGAAGGGGGGTATTCCGAGAGTGAGGGTTGAATGAGGTAAATCTGTTTGGATTTCCGTCGTCTGAGGGCCGCCTTTTCGGTCCCACCGAGACAGCCCACAGGCGCATAAATATACAACGTAACACTCAACCCCTCTCCGCCCCGTTCCCCGACCGCTCCCTTCTCACGACAACCGGGAAAACTTACCTAATATTTTTCCCCACAAAATGTTCTTTGTTTTATTCAAGCCTTCCGCAAGGCTTGAGCTCTCTAAATCAAGAAGTATGTCGAATAAAGGGGAGGGGGCTCTCTCTTCGAAAAAGAGAAAGGCAAGTGACACAATGGGATGAGGCCCACGTATCAAGAAAGGAACGACAAAAATTTAGCATTTTCCTTCACATATCAATACTTCGATTGCTGTTCCCAAACTTGGAAATAATGCAAAAGCTGACTTTTTCCCCTCTTTTAATTAATTATAATTAGAAGCGATTTAAGAGGTGACCTTGAATTCATTCAAAACAAAAATGACGTCATCTAGCGCCAACGCCATCTACAATATCCGATGCCTCTTGAACACGCGACAACGTAAATTAGGCAATTCCCAGATTTACAATTTTTACGTTTCCTATTTATATCATCTTAGGAACATAATTTACTGTAAGAATTAATGAAAATAATCCTTAATATTAGAAGTCGAGATTTTTATAAATATTTGACGGCTTTTACACCGCCTTAAACAAAGATTTTATACTCATTCTTATCTATAGAACTTTGGTTTTTATTTTATTTTAATTAAAATAATCAAGAAACATCTGACAAGCCCTTAATCTATCGTTGTTTATAACCTCGTGAAACTCCGGAGATTCGGTTATTCCGATTGGTCTACTTAAAAATAACGTTCGTACACAAACGACTTCCACTAAGTAAATAACCGTGATGGGAATTTAAATGAAAATGTGCATGCTATGAATTATTGTTATTGTTTTAACCCAGTTCCCACGAAACTAATTTTTAAATCCCCTCTCTTACCCACGGAACTGTTGATTATATAAACTTTCCTTCTAATTATATGTTTTAATCATTTTAATTAGATAAAAATAACCTTCCGCGGGTTCTTTTTGTCATTTGATTTTTATCAATCAAATTATGAAGATGAAAAAGAAAAATTGTTTTTAACTTTTTCAATGGCATACTCGGCTTTTTTGTAATCGGAATTAATTTTAAAGATTACGGGGGTCAGCTGCACAGGTGGAGAATCCCGCCCGAAGAATTCAAAGGGTGTCTCGGATAGGTATGGCTTAGCTAATACAAGGCGAAACGTGCAGTGCAACAAGATTAACCAAGTATCACGTAACCTCATCCCGGAATGAGACACTACCTAAACCCAACCTCCGGATAAAGCTCTGTCTGACATTTTCATTGTAAATTAAACCCGACAAACTTATTTGTTTCTGACATCTTACCCCGTTTCACTAACTAAAAAAACTAAGTTTCCAGAAGAAAGAAAAAAAAGTGGATGTAATTATGTAGAAGAAACTTTTTATTTTTAAATAATGTAGAAATTTGCCTGCTCTTCGTGACCTACCTAGAGGCAACATGGAAACTCAATTTATATTAAAACCCTAATCCATCCATTACTCCGCCGTCACTCAATGAAATGGCCGGAAAGAATGTTAATCAATTAAGTAAATAAACGTTAATAGTTAAAAAGGGGGAGGAAAGAAAAAAAATGCAAATACGTATATTAATGTTTGAGCCCAATATTAATTAATGAGCCCGACCTAGACTTAATCGGGTTACGGTGTATTATATAATCAACGTGGGCTTTGTTTTCCGTCAAAACTGAATATTTGATTTAAACTAATATTGGCTTGATATTCAAACAGTTTGAAGAAAAACGTTTATTCGTTGAAGAGATTTTCGGAGGCAAAAAAAATCTCATTAATAATTTGTATCCTCTCTAATTTTAATTTTATAGAATCTTTTCCACATGAAACTAATTTTATTACCTTCTTTTGTTTCAGAAACGTTTGGGACCTAAGAGACGATTAGTGATAAACTGCGCAAAGTCGTGGAAAGCCTCGTTTCACTGACTTAAATGTAAGTTAAGGAATGAAAATTGATTTTCCTTCAGGGCCGTAGCCAGGATTTAATTTCAGAAGAGTACCATTGTAACATCTTGTAGAATGAGGGTGGTAAAACTTACGGAATAGTGAAAACGCCTTAACTTGCAAAACGCCTTAAGATTTGTTAAAAGGGGAATCTTGGCCGAAAAACGTTTTTATAAACCCCGCAGACTTGACAACTTTTAAAATGTTCAGAAACAGGGCAAAACACTTGACAACTGCAGCCAAACGTGAATATTACCTCAAGTCTCTTGACCCTAAACTCGATTCCAAATTATTATGGCATAATATCAACAACTTAGGCCTTACTAATAGAGGCAAGGAAAATGATCATTGTAAGCTCGATCCTGAGGCTCTGAATAATTTCTTCGTTCCTTCCTCCAACCCACCCACTCTTTCCTTCCCTGATATTCCAACTTTTAACTGCTCTAAACCTTTGTCATTCATGTCACTTCTACAGATGTTTTAGAAGCTATTAATTCCATAAAATCAAATGCAACGGGCTCCGACAATTAAGGCTTCTTGTATTTTCCCTTCCTGCTACTTTAAATCCCATCACGCATATGTTTATTCATATAACAACTTCGAATTATCGGAAAAAACCTATAGTGATACCTCTTCCTAAAATCTCAAATCCTACTTCCTAAGACAACCGTCCCATATGCATCCTACCTTCGCTCTCCAAAGCTTTTGAAAAAATTCTCCATCGGCAAATTATTTCTCACCTCTAATGCTTCAATTTCAATCCGGTTTCAGGAAAAATCATAGTTGCGAAACCGCGCTGTTAAAAATTACTGAGGATATACGGTCTGGTTTGGAAAAAAGATATTGTACCATTCTCGTTCTTTTAGATTTTAGCTTCTTTTTCCTTCAGTCCATCACGATATGCTCTTACACAAATTAAAACATTTCTTTGGCTTCTCTTCCCCAGCAAGCTGCTTAGTTCTTTTCTCGATGGTAGATCTCAATGCGTTAAATCTAACGATGCCTTATCCTCCGCGCAATTTGTCCCTTAGGCGTACCTCAGGGATTCATCTTAGGGCCATTACTTTTTTCTATTTTTATTAACGATTTGCCCTCCTGCTTAACCTTTTCCTCTCACCATCTGTACGCGGATGATACACAGATTTATCTCCAGTGCAACCGAATTATCTTGTCGATGCTATGAGAAAGCTCAATTCAGATCTATCTGCTACCTCTCTTTGGTCGTCCTGTTGGTCTTCAGCTCAACCCTGCTAAATTTCAAGCCATCGTAATTTTTGCAGCTCAAAATCCCTTCTGATGCTCTTCTCACCCTAAATGGTATAAATGTCGGTTTTATTGAGGTCACTAACCTAGTCGTTTTTAACACTAACTTTATTTGAAAAGATCATGTAAATAAAGTTAGAAAGAAAGTCTACTTTGGCCTGCACACTCTGTTTCGCCTAAGTTCTTTCACTCCTCCCTCACTGAAAGCTACACTGTTAAAATCCTTAATTCCCTCATTTTACGTTCTGTAGCTCGGTTTTTGTAAACTCTTTAGACTCATCCTCAACCAGCTTTCAACTCGTGCGTTATGTCTTCGCCCTCCGTTCGCGCGACCGTATCTCGTACTCATCGAGAAGTTTTGAATCTTTTGCATAAGAACCTTACCATCCCTACGTTTATGGGAGTTGTTAAGGAATCCCTCTTTTTAGGCGGGTTTTTCTTACTTTGGGAATTGCGGGGGGGGGGGGGGGGTCTTTTTCCGCCGGCCCTGATGGCCTTGACCATCCCTTCCTGATCATGAGAAGTCACGTGAACTAATTTGGATTTGCCAATCAAAATTAAATATCAATTATGCAGATTGAATCTATCGAACACAGCAATTTCTGGGGGAAAAAACCCTTTAAAAATAACTCGTTATTCTGTTTTTGATTCCCTTTGTTTTCTTTTAATTATCAGTTATCAATTTTTTTCTGTTTTTTAAAATTAAATATGAATATTATCAGTTGTTTACGTTAGGGTCGAGGGTGTATTGAATATTACATTATGTATAGTTGGTGTGATGAAGTAAGGCTGGTTAATTAAGTGACCTCCAAGCCAACCTCTCCGTCAGATGCTCCTCATTCCTAATTGATAATCGGGTCTCTCACCACTGGCGTCGCTAGAATACTGGGGGCCCTGGTTCCAATCAGGGCCCTTCTTTTCTTAAGCACATACTACCTACAAAGCGGGAGGAGTGTAAAATAAGAATTAATCAGTGTTTCGTATTTTAAAAATACTAATCATAATGGATTTGCTCATTTTTCGTGGGCGGAGCACCCCCGGTTAAAAGCGATGTCATATTTGATTGAACCTGGAATTCGCCTGATGTTGCCCTTCTGTCCAATCAATTCACTCAGGAATTTCGTCTGTAGTCAAGTTATTGTATCTTCCTTATTTTAAATGTTTAATTTATTATCTAGTTTTCTAAGCTTAGTGAGCATTTTGTTGGAAGTATTTTGTTCATCTAAATAGTTGGATCGATCTACTAAATAATTCAGTTACGTCAGTTATAATTATGTATTCATTATCATTAATGATTGCCATGATTCAGAAATTACTGTTCAACGTAGAAAATTTTAAATAAAATATCCAACTTCAATCTTCATTAAAATTTGTTCAAATAAAACTTTTTGTTCATTCAGGGGGGGCATTTGTGCATGACGGTTTCTACTTGAACGCCCTCTTTCGATTTTATACCTAGATTTAAAATAGAATCTCGATCCTAAGCAACTTAAGTTTTATATTTTGTTTTTTGAATATTGAAATTATTTTCTCCGCTTAAATAAATTCTTGACTATTTGTTCGTTCGGTATTGTCAGGATTCTACCCGTTTTAAGATGATCAAATAGCCTTGCACTCCTCCTTCTCTGGTTTCTACAATTATTTGCTAAAAGGTGATACCTGGAGACACAGGTGTCCTTAATTCAAGGCGTTCTGCATGGCTTTTTAGTCCATAATCTTCTCCGTTTCCCTTCTTTGTCTTAATCAATAAGGAAAACATCTGCTTTCAAGTTAACCAACCCGATTGCGCCATACACAACATAATAAATTACTCTCTATTGTTCTTTTTAGCCGAGAAACTTTTGTGATTCAAGCTTTTCTTCCTTTTAATTCTGAATCTGGATGTTCTAGACTTTCCGAAATAAGAATAAAATCTTTAAAAAGTTTATGAAAATTTTTGCTTGTCTTCCTAGTTTTGACACACATTAATTATAGGTAGCTATTAGAGCGTAGATCCATATGATCAGCTCCCTATGATCTTGAAAATAATCATTTTTCTTTTAAATTAATTAATTAATAATTTATTAATTTCCCCAATTGCTGGTTACTAACCAGGGGTTGCATTATGTTAATTTTGAAATTAACGTTAATAGAAAATTTTTTTGTTCCAGTTTGATGAAATAATGAAAGCAACTTTCCAGTAATAAGAGTAATCGAAAGAAAAGTTTAGCCATCATGTCTTTTTGTGGTAAGTTCATGTTTTGTTCAATTTTCAATATGTTAATTTGTTTTTTTAGGTTTATTGGTGTCATCGCGTTGCTAATATTTACGAGTGAGACTCTCAGCCTGAATGATTGGACCCACTGCATCGCCCGGTGCAAGTGCAAATGGGTTTCTGGGAAGAAGACGGCGGAATGCTCATATTCTGATCTCACGTCGATTCCGAATGAGCTGAGCCCGGAAGTCCAACACCTTGATTTGAGCGGAAACAAGATTCGGAGCTTGCAGAGTGAATCGTTCAAATCCGTCGGGTTGATAAACCTCCACAAGATATTTTTAAAAGAATGCGGAATTCAAGATATTCATAAAGATGCGTTTAGAGGCTTGCAAATTTTAATCGAGCTCGATTTGTCCGATAATAAAATCCACAGCCTCCATCCGGGTACTTTCAGAGACAATTATAGACTGAGGCTTCTTTACATGAATAAAAACCCGATACAAAAGCTAGAAGATGGACTCTTTACTAATCTTACATTTCTGCAGACAGTCGACATGAGCAACTGTCAATGTCACATATAAGTTACAGGACTTTTATCAATGTGACTAATTTACACACCCTGACTTTGGACGGGAATCGTCTTTCACATATGAAACTATCGGTTGTTGAAAAGCTTACAAATTTAAGAAGTTTGGTGCTGCATAATAATCCGTGGAGATGTGATTGCCACTTGAAAGCTTTCAGAGATTGGGTCGTCAATCATAAGCTTTATTCGCAACCGACGGCCTGCCATGAACCACAGAGTTTAGAACAGAAAGCTTGGATCGATATAGAATCAGATGCGTTTGCTTGCAAACCTCAGATTCTCTATCCCGGGATGGGGACCACAGTGGTTGCCGATAGCGATGAAGTCACATTGAGTTGTCGTGTCGCTGGTAACCCATCGCCTGAAGTCTACTGGGTTTACAATTCAAGAATAATTTCAAATAACACTCGAACAAAATATGGTGATTTGAAGTACATGGTTAGATCCAGTGGAGAAATCAATCGATGGGTCAACGTTACTGTAACGAGAGTGAAACCTCAAGATCGAGGAGAGTTCACTTGCGTCGCGAAAAGTTTCGGTGGCGTCGATGAACGAAATATAACCTTAGTTGTAAAACCGTCAGGCGGTTATGGTCCTGTCAACCCTGGCGACTCGTTGCCAATTATTATCGGGCTCACCACCGGGATGGTCGCACTTCTTATTATCGTTATCATATTGTGCTGTTGCTTTTGTCGAAAAAGAGACAATATTCTACAAGGAAAAAAGTCTCCAGTGAACGGTGTTTCACCCAACGGAGATATTTCTCATCATATTGCAGCCACTGAACAAGAGAAAAGTTTGCTAGCTGTTAACCCTGTACAGAAACCTCCTCGACGTTATGAAGTTCAAGCTTCACCAACTGCTGGAACAGAAATGTCTGAATTAAATAGAAAACTTTTAGACGATGGTTCGATTATAGGTAAACTATTCATTTATTGGTGTTTTTTCTGTTTTTATTTTTTTGTTTTATTTTTCAGCTCACAGTATTGCTGGAGATGATGACAGGTCTACTGAAAGTGTTGAGGCTACACCTCAAAGGATGAGGGATAAGCTGGATGAGACGTACCCACCGGATCTTATTGCGTTTCCTGGAAGAGGTCATAATGCTTCCCCGGCTGGGAGCTCAGTTTCAGCAGCGCTCGATCCAAGCAGCAGACTTCCGATGCATTTCGGTCACCAGTCACCTCTGCACAGTCCGGTCTACAATGGCTTTGGCACTTTGCCCTATTCGAGGTCACAGTCACCTTTCTCTCCAGTGCTCCAGTCGTCTTGCCTCGCCAAGGGTATGTCACGATTCCTCGAAGGCCTCGTATTCCAAGCTGGTCTTCAGCGCCAACACCCTCACTCCTCGAAGACCCGTTGTCTCCCATTAAAGCTGAACCCGTCTACGATAACTTAGGACCAAGAACCACAGTGGACGGAAGCTCAATTTTATCTCTGAACAAAGCCGGAATCGATACGATTCCCGTAAACGAAACAATTCAACGACTCCATCCAGTTATTCACCATACGAAGAAAAAGACAACGGTATTCTCAGGCCGCTGCCTTCACCACTTTCTCCAGAAGAGAGACGTTTCTGGCCTAGAACCGACGTCGGTATTTTAAAACGAGCCGGATCAGCAGACACGCCAATCGACACCATCTCTAGGCCTAAAGTCGCTCCGAAACCCCCTCCGAAACCAATCAAGAGCAACGGCCCTCTCTATGAGGACGAAGGTGAAGATGGGACTGAAGTCTGAGAACTACTGAATTTCACCTTAGTGTACTTTTGTACACTAAGATGGATATACAGCCAAGTTTTGTGGTACACGTTTCAATTAAATACAATTAAAAACTTGCCAAATACTATTTTAAATGAAAAAATCGCTGATATATTTTTATTTACAAATGACATTCATCAAAATGTGATTGTGTAAATAATTTGTAATTCGTGTTTTTCGTGTTTTAATGTATCGTGTATATAGCTATTAATGGGGAACTGTGCATTGTAAATTTTAAAACAGCCCTGTATTAATAATATTTTAAAAAAGTGATATTTTTTTGTTTTTGACTGATCGTGAGTGCTAATATTAAATTTATATGTTTATATTTGCTATTACAATAATATGACTGCTGTATGCCTGAATGTTAATATTAATTCTTTTTATACATCCACAGGGTATGGTAAATTAAGAGTAATTGGTGAAATTAATAATAAATATAATAACCCCTCTTTAAAAATTAACCATGACATGATTATTCATGAAAATAAAAATTTTCATTTGGGGTTACTATTTATTATTAACTCATTTTATCGCTCTTTAATTATCATAAATCTTTTCCCCTTCCCTTCTATTTTTTTGTTCTAAAATTTTTCATCTCCTGGGAGAACGGAAAATTTTCCTGCAAAAACTTCGAGAATCCTAGCAATGTTTTTCTCTTAATAATTTAAACTTGTAATCTATCGATCCTGATGTGGGTAATATGCATATTTATTTATTTTATTTTTTTACTTCTTTAATGTTTTATCTGATTAATTTTTGACAGTGATTTTATTTTATTTTCAAATTTCAACGTCTTGTCTTCCTAACTTTTCATTCTGTGCAATAATGCCCGTTTTTAAACTGTTTTAAATAAATTTAACCCTCTGTGCCTTATTTTTAGATACTTGCGGTTTAAATAATTTATATAGATCTTAATTATTACAATGTTATATAAATATTTGTAAATAGCCCGAGCACCCCTCCAATAGAATGTATTTCGCATTTACTACGCAAATTTTTAATCGTGAGCTAAATTTTTTTATGCTTCTTTTCTTTTAATTTTTTTCTTCTTTTGTAATCTTTAAATTTGTATTAAAGGGACCATTAAAGTTTAGTCATTTTATTTAAATTGATTTTAAATGTGGATTATTTTAGATAAAGCAAATCGCCACTGATCAGATAGATTCCTTTTTTTAAACTCGGCGTTTTTTTTTTTACGTAAAACAATTTGTTTCGAAGAATACTTTATTATAAATTAAATATTTGTTATTTTTGACAAATGAAGCAATGCTTTAATTTTTAAATATCTCTTTATTTTTTATTTTCACTTCCAATCCTTAATGATTTACCATTCCAAACTTATGTTAATGTTGGGCTTCCAATTTCCATTTTAATTTTTTTCATTTTCTCAATTTTATTTTGAGCGTAATATTTTAAATGTATATTTTAGTAGTTAAAGTAAATGTGTAAACATAAAAATTATTTGTATGTAATAAAATACTGCTTGTTGATAATTTTTTTTATTTTTATGAGTGTAAACTGTGAATACACATAACGAACCACACGCTTATAGCTTGATGGGGACATCCAAGTAGTGCTATGCTTTGTTATAGTATACATAAATTTATTTGTAATATATTTCAAAGCTTTTGAGACTGAAGATTTTATGGAGTTATGACGTTTTTGTATTTTAATTCAGATCAGAGCATTATTCCTGAATATATAAATGTTTAACTTTATTACTGTTGTACCGACCACTCTTTTTTAAATTATTATTTTCATCAGCTTTAATTTCTGTTGATATCTACGTTGTTCCTGTTAATCTGTTTAGAATAATACTCTGATTTTGTCATCCAAAGAAATTTTTGGATTATTCTAAATATTTAATTGTGTAAATTATGTAATAAAATGTATACAATCCTATTAGTGGTCATATTTTTAACGGGGAAAAAAGAAATGTTTGAACGAAAATTTTTAAAACTCGACAAAAAGAGTTAAAATGTCTAAAAGTCAAATTTTAAATTATTTATATAAAAAAAAGATTAATTTTTAAATGGGTGGCATTCGCATTTCAAATGTCTTATACCACAATGAAATGTACTTGTATATAATAGAGAGAAAAAATGTGTATAAGATACATAATTATGCTGTTTAAGCTCTAAAATATAAAATAATTTTAATTAATTATTTTTTCGTTTTTTGTCCTTATTTTAGAATGCAAAACCAAACAAAAAAAAAATTTTTTTAAGTTTATTTCCAAACAAAATTTTAAATCAGGTACATTATCATCAATGAGTCTAAATTTCTTTAAAAAAATGCTAGACATTTAAATTCGATAAAATTTATTCTCCAACAGCTCGCATTCGTTTCCTCAAAAGAACAGGTTTTTCAGGTTCTTTGAATTGATTTTCAGTATTTTCGTTGACTTCATCTAAAAATAAGAGTTATAATAACTTCTTCAGGGTTTTTTTTCAAACCTTTTTTTATCGTTTTCCAAAAAGCTCGATTAATGTTATTAAAGGGCATTTCAATAACTAGAGTCATGGCCAATGATAAAATTCCGATGATGGTGAATTCTCCTATATTAAACTGAGAAAAGAAATTTAAAAAAAAAATCAAATCAGCCTTGTTTTGAACTTTAATAAAATTATAACGTACCAAATCTAACGATGTAAAAACACTCGGAGTCCTGATAATTCCTACATTATAAAAGAAAACTGGAAACTGAATCAAGTAAATTGAATAGGTCAGTTTTCCCAGAATTTTGAACCCTGGCCATTCTAGCATTGAGCCGAACCATCCTATAAAAATGTAGATTGAAGAAAAACTAATAATAGTGGAGGAAGAAATAACCTGCTTGTTTCTTGACAGATGTGATAGTCCAGACAAAAAGTAAACCCCAGAGAATAGGAGAGAATGCATTGTAAAATGCGGCCTCCGTCGCATTATATTCGTAGCCTATCATTGACATATGAAATGGCCCACACATTGCCAACAGACCTGAAATTCCAGCAATGGTCCAACCAACAGACAAATATGGCTAAAACCAATTTTAACAATATTAGTTTTAAAGGAATCTAAAAATTACCTGATCAATTTTTTTGTTTGGATCCTTCTCCAAATAAAAAAATGTCCAAATCCCCATCAAATAAACAGTAAGACGATGAGTTGGTAGGATATACGAAAGGTTTGCTGTGTCGAATAATTGAGCCACACTGAAAAACCGTAGTTAAAGAGCTTTTTTTTTTAAACCTCTACCTGATCCCATTATAAATTACAACACTCAAATTGTTCAAATAGGTCACAAAAAACCTCAATAATGTCGACATCAAGGCAAGTATGATCATAATTTTGTATTATAAGTTCTCTGAATATAAAATAAGAGGAATGCCCAAAAGGAACAATTGAAAATCGATGCCAACTTGATGTGTATGAGTCAAACACTTAAAAAGAAAACTAATATTATTAATTATTCATTATTTACATCTCACCATATTCTCGAAGCCAAAATAGTTGTGTATGTACAGCATGTTTTTCCACCAGTTCATTTTGCAAAGATCAGCATGCTTTTGACGACCATATTCCAGAGTGGTCCTTGGCTCATTCAGGGAGAATCATCGTTGAAATAATATAATTGTTAACAAACTTGGAGTTAGCCTTTAAAGACAACAAATTAAAATATCCATAGAGTACCAAACATTCCCATTAGATGGCATCTCAATAAAATTATACTCCAATTTGGTTCCTAATTCTTATAAGAATTGAAATAAACAATAATTTAGGCCTTATATGCCGGAAAGATAAACTTAAAATTTTACGAAGAGCGTGGAATGTAATATAAGGAGTTTTTCATAGATATTGCAGTGGAAGAAGTTTAACCTGTGAGTTTACCTGATCAATCTAGATACTTATCTTTTTAAAATTGACAGCTTTATCCCGTTTATTCTTTCATAATAGTTCTGGCCGTTAAAAAGCCGCTTATTAAAATGAATCCATCAGTGTATATAATTGCGGTCCGTCCTATTACTGTCCAAGGATGTCCAATCATCTAGAAAATTATTGATATGATAATCGAGGCGTATTTGTCATAATCTTACCCTCGCCATCGTCGTCCTATTCACAAACGGCTGATACAAAAGGGCCATATGTTTATGTGAAAGGAGCAAAGCCAAAGCGCTTAAAACCCTCGCACCGTCAAGCATCGCAATCCCATCATCCGAAACATTCGTCAAACTCTCGAAATTTTTTCTTAGTGAAAAATGTCTTAGCCATTTTAATTCTTAAAAATGATTTCATTAGTTTTTTAAAACTAAAATGACATTTAGTATGTATAAATATTTTGAAATCCTTCTCTAATAGTGGGACCGAACAATTAGGACGCATCAGTAAGCCTTTCGTAAACACTCCAGATAGTTTGAGGATGCTAATAAGCCAAATGACTACTCACTAAAACCCCCATTCTATAGCGAACTAATTTTTCTTTTCAAGGCTTTAAATTTCACCAATGGAACAATTTCTTTTTTGAAATAAAATATGTAAATCATATTTACGTTCGTGCTGGACAGCGTGGTTATTAATGGATTCCACGCTCATGAGTAAACAAACAAGGAAAATCGTCAGAACACAAACCCTGAAAGGAAGGTACAAAGGAAATTGTAAATTATCTTCGATGCTCACCCTGCCAAAATCATTAGTGATTTCCCCTTCGTCTCTTTCTGTTGGCACATCCCGTCAGACCCTTTGATCGAAATGTTTATTTCATCGATCAAATTTGTTTTGGCGACCGTCATCAGTTTTGTCTCGATCGCCTTCGCGCTGCAGCTTCCGGTATACATAGACCCCAGTGAAAACTCGAAAAATGCGGTATTCTGTGCGAAGGCTACAAAAATTTTTCAATCGAATTTATTGTAGTTTAATTACGTCGTTGTGTCTGCTTTTTATGGCATAGTGCGAGTGGATTAAGTCATCGAACTTCTCAAGACTCCCAGAAAGTTTTATTTCAAATGAAAACAAACAGTATTGAAAATTTATTTGGCTAATGCATTGATCGAAGTTTCCAAATTGATTTAAATTCCCTTCCAAAATTCCGGACGGAATTTTTCCCCAAGAATCAAGCGCTGAAATTTTCAGAAATCAAAAATATTATTAGTTTTTCTTACCTCGAAGTGAAGATATGTCCATATTTGCTTGATTTTATGAAGCATCGTTTTTAAATCTTTCATGCACTGCGGGAATCTTCTTCATTGGGTACAATTAATTCTAGGAGGATATCGAGGAGTTTTTGAGACCATCCAAATATTGTGTTTTGAAATATTTAGTTTCAAAATCTGAAGAAAAGAAAAATTCCTCAAGTTTTTTAGTACTTTGATTGACTTAAATGGCTTTTGGGACGACAACTTTGCGTGATTCAACATAATATTTACTGAACGGCCATTATAAACGTGATCATACTTTGGAAATGCTAATTATTGTAATTCGTATTTTGATTTCTCCCATTAAGCGGAATAAAAATCGATTTTATCACAAATTGATCTTGAAGCATTTTTAAATAAAAATAGAAATTTAAAAGGGATTTCGATTACGTATATTATCGTCGATCTGAACGTTGAATCAACAACCCGTCCTTCCCGCCGCCAAATGAAGATTGATGAGTAAGCCAAGTCAAGTAGCCAATTAAAGGGTGGGATAAAAGCGTTTCCTCTCGTCTTTAATATCAGCGCCACACGGATTTTTAAGGGCATTTTACTAACTGAATTGATTGAAACTCTACAAACCCATTGTGGAAAAATACATATCAGAGTTCATAGAGAAAACGTGTACTCTGTCCACATTTTTTCGAACATCAAAAATAAAAACAGAAGCAGCCCATCAAGGCCTCAAAGACCAATTTAAAAATCGTTGCTTGAAGATTTTAAACGTCAGTTTCAAACCAATTAATTGTAATGAGATTCGCTAGTAAAAGTGCAATCATAAACATAAAATTGATAAATTAATCACACTTTTTACTCATGGAACAAAAGAAAAATTGACTCACCCTTGAAGTATTCTCGATTTGAAGCTCAGAAAAATTCTCATTTTTATAAACATCGGGGGACGTAACGCTTAAAACTCCCGCAAAAATTTTCATCAAAATAATAATCGTACTAAGGCCCGCCATAGCGAAGAATAAAGACATTCGATTACCGTCCTTTTATTATTTAGCAATTTCCGAAAGTGAAAGTTAATAAAACAATCGGTTAATAAAACATAACGTTTATTTGCATTTAAACAATGGGCAATGTTTTTCACCATTGACTTCGTTATTTTTTGGTGAAGCCCACCCATTGAACAACGCTACCATTAAATACGATGCAACTCAGTAGATTTTTGGATAGTGGCACAGAAAAACAGAAACACAGTGCTGTGCTAGTAGGTAGAAATCAGGGCTGTTCACACTCGTTCGTGTGGGCCCGGCTGTAGGAAGACTATCAATTTCTACCTTGATTATCTAGAACTATTTTACAATAGGTAACATAAATAATTTTGTTAAAAAATTTTTGAGGTTTATAATAACGCAAAAATGATAAGCTGTTTCGCTTGTCTTAATCTGCTATTGTAAGCCCAATGTTTGTTTGATCTCAATAAGATTTCTTCGCCTCACTGCGTATCAACGAAGATAGCACGATAGGCAATAAAAATTTAACGAGAGGCAAAATATAGCAAGAGAGACAAAAAAATCAAATTTTTAATCTTCCGATTTTCCCCGAATCTGTTTCACAAAAATGGTGGATTTTTAGGCCAAAGTGTCCCCAAAAGTAAATGGTGTTTTTCAGACGAAACTGGGGAAATTTCTTTAAGATCGTATGAAAAATCTCTTGGCCAAAAAATTGGAGGAAAACAACCAAACTTATGCGCTTACAGATGTTTTGGAAAAAAAGAGTTTTCAGTGGAAGAACGAAGGAAAACTCTCTGAAGTCCGCCAAAAAAGAAATAAATGTCAACTCAAAAAAACGGTTTCATTGATCGCCACGACCGGTTTCGGCTATATTAAACAGCCATCCTCAGGTGGCTACAAAACGAAAACAAAAAAACAAATCATCATCAAGAAAAGTTGAACATAATTTAAAAAAGTTGAAAGACATAATAAGAAGAAAACTTACATTTTTTATTCGAACATCAATTAAATGTAATTTTGAAGAAAGGCCATCTTTCAGAAACGACCAACCAGGATCAAGGATTACAGAAGTTAAAAGTGCCGTTTTAAGCCGTTTCGTTTCACCCACATTTTAACCAATCACTTTTAACTTCTGTAATACTTGAACCTGGTTGGTCATTTTGTTAAAGATGGCCTTTTTTTTCAAAATTACCTAATTGATGTTCGATTAGTAGTTTTCTTTTTGTTATGTCTTTCAATTTTTTTTTATGTTCAACTTTGACGATTTGTTCTTGTTTTCGTTTGTGGCCACCTGATGATGGCTGTTTAATATAGCCGAAACCAGTCGTGGTGATCAATAAAATTGTGTTGACATTTATTTCTTTTTTGGCGTTTTCCTCACGATGTCCTCCTTAGTCCGGTTAAAATTGGATTTCTCGGCCAAAAGACAAAAATGTTTTTCGGGTAAAAGTCTGCCCATGATGCCAGCGACCTGTACAGTCAGGGGCCACTCGATGAAAAAACAAGTAACAAAAGTTCTCGTTAAATGACGTAAGCGATGACGGAAACTCACGTTCTAAATGTGACTGAGTCAGCGTAGGTACGTTATCGAGGCCGAGCCTCCCCGCGGGTTAACAACGCAACGTCAAAAAGTAAAAGTCGGGCTCCCCTTCCTCGAAGACAGTCCCCGAGTCGTACGCAGGAAGGGCGAACGCGAGACGAGATAAATAATATTTAAAAACAAAATTTAGATTCAACTCGTTACCTTTTTAAAAGTCTTCCTTAATTTTAAACCTTCCCGCGAACGGATTTACGGAGCATGATATCTGTTGTCAAGCTAACAGAAGGCTGTGGAAAGTAGTTTTCCCAAACCAACCTAGATTTTTTCTAACAAGTTCTATTTTATACATCGAAATAAGACTTTTTGATTTTGTTTTTTAATTTAATAAAAGGATCAAATTTGTTGTGTTTTTTAATGAATTGTCGCGTGTGTTGAGATTAGTGAATTTTTTTCTGGTTTTTTTTCGTTCTCTACGATGAGAGTTGTCCAGTTGACGATTTTGGCCCTGACATTTTCACGACGGAGAAAGCAGCTGTCAAAATTTACCGAATGAGAAAAAGGCACACGGGGAAAGAGAGGCGACTAACAGCGGGAGCAATGTGCCTGCCGCCTCCAGCCCGTCTTCGAGGTCCCTCCAGAGGCTATTCCGTCCTCGACGGCGTACCTAAAATAAAGCAGGTACTTAATTCTCAAGAAAAATAAAAAAAAACTCAAAAAAATCCCAACTTTCTATTAGCACTTATTTCGATAATCGTCCAGCCCAAGGACTCGTGATTATCTTAGTTTTTGGCTCATTCTCTTTCTTTTTTTAGCGTAAATTCATTTCTTCTGGCTCATTTTCTCTTTCAAAAACACTTCTTTTATCATCCTCTCATTTTTCACATTAAATTTATTTGTTTTGATTTATTTTTCTCTACATTTCTCTCGTAATTGTCCGGGGTCAGGGACGACGGTCGAGAGTACGACCTTAAGGCCTCTATCCTTCGGCCTGAGCCCTGAAATGGAAGGTCTAAATCGAAAATGACTAGTTTCATATCTGGATTATGTTTTTTTCCCCCACTTTGAATTCGTCACGTGAGCTCTACCCTTGAATTTCGTCTGAAACTATGAAACCTGACAAAATATATAAATTTTGTTTACTTATTGGTTAACATGTTTTAAAGCCTTTGCTCTCCTATGAGTGAATCCTTCAGGTTGTATACCGATTTGGCTAATGCTCGTTAAACAGCCGTTAAATTGTCAGATCGGCAGCTAAATCGTATGCTAAATAGTTGTTTGGCCATTAGCTACACAGTCGTCTAATCGCCTGCCAGAAAGTCATTAAATTTCAGTTTAACGCTTAACTGTAAAGCTAACTGTTGTTATTGTCTAATTGGCTGCTAAACAGTCGTCTAATCGTCTCCTAAACAGTCATTTAATTGTCAGCTTGGCAGTCATTAATTTGTCAGTAAAGCGT